>VYZV01008084.1:0-26291 GCA_013401275.1 Pandion haliaetus | reverse complement strand
TTCAAAGAACAGCCACCCTAGATTATATCAATTTGTGTCTTTGTCCACAAGTTGCCTGGATATGGCAAGTGTTGTGCTTACATGTAGACTAATGTTGTCATCTTGGCTTTATTTAGGGCCCTTCTTGGGCACAGTTAAGTGAGTAGAAATTGAACAGAGACAAAATGTCATTAACTGAAAAACAAAATGACTGGAAAGACCTTCTTTCTCTCAGCACTCATTTACATATCACTGTTGGTATTACTTGGAAATAGCGTAAGTAAGGTAAAAAAGGGCTAAATATAAGGTTGACTTTAAGTTGGCATTGTCTTATAATAATATTTCAAGTCACTGTGTGTATTTAAATTCTTACAGAATGTTCTGTTCCCTTAACTGAATATCACATTCAATTTGTCTGGATGAAAATATTTGGATTATTTATTTATGTTGGAAAAACTGTATGAATTTAAATTTAATTTAATGAGCTAACTAACTTGTCCTTTAACAGTACCAAAGTTTCACTAAATTTGAGAAGCAAATGCAATTTTGAATGAAATTAGGGGGACAGTTGAAATAATTTAAATTAATCTGATTTTGGAAGTTAACATAAATAGAGTGAAGTATAGCTGTCACATTTTTTCAGCAATTCTGATGTTCTGTTAAATGTTCTTTTCTTTTTAAGTGAGACAAACTATTTCTAGTGGAAAGACTGGCCTACATGTTGAATTCCAATGTATTTCTTGCACACAATTTTCTGTGCAGAAACCATACTCTTTTATTTTTAAATAACCTGTAAGCGTTTAAAATCAATGTAAGTCATCCAAGTAAGAGACAATAAACCAGTGTCTTTTTGTGTTTATATTTTATTTTACATAAAATTATTCTGGAAGGACATTTATAGCAATTAAATGTCACTGTATTTATTATTAAGCAATCATTTATTATTAAGCAATCATTTTGCTGAGGTACCAAAGGGTAGGTATTCACAGTATCCTAGGAATTACAGATTGAATAAAAGTATTTGATCACCTATTTTCTTCCTTGAAAATTCAGGATTATTTCCTAAAGTGTATCCCTCCAATTATTAAGTCTTCCAGAGCTAATTATATACTGTATATTTTGGTTTTAGCATTCATCTCACTTCTCAATAAAAGCTTTACAGTTCATGCAAGAGTAGAATAGGCTTTAAGTATAAAAGAAATAAAATGAAATACCAATCTGATTAACATTTCAGGATTCTGAAAGCCAGTTTATATTAAAAAACCTTCTTACCACTCTGGCTTTGCGAACCATGTGTTAAAAGATGGGGATTATGAAGATCCATTGCAGTGAAGGATTCAAGCATTCTTCTTTGTGCTGGTTCAGCTGATCTACAGCACGGTCTGTGCCAAGACCCTCCGCCTTTCTTAAACATAACGCTGAAACACATCCTCCACTGAGCTGTTCTTCACATTTGTCACTGGTCACTTCATTCTTTTAAATGTCACTAATTATTTGTCTGAAGCATCTCGATAATAAGAGGGCAAATGGGGCTGGCATCATGTTCAACTCATACATAGAAGAGTTCCATTCATGTTTGTGAGGACATTTGTTTAGTAACCAATATAAAACAGCACTGGAGTAAGAAACAAATGGTAAGAAACCTTTTTTCCATCAACAGTTATGTGACATATAATTGCAGCTTTGTGATTTTGGTAGTTCAAACAGAGCTTACCTTCAGAAAGGCAGTGTTTACCTTATATTTACAAAAGGACATTAGAGCTGCCACATGGTGGAAAATTACTGGGGCAGCCCATGTTTTAGTTTATTATTTCACAGGTGTATCAGAGACTTCTTGTCAGACAAGCTAGCAGCCTTGTGGAAAGTTCACGGAAGCCAGGAAGCCATAAGTTCAAACGACACTTGTTTGTTTGCTGCTCCTTGTATTTCAGTGTGTTTTATAGTTGTGACTATTAAACAGGGACTCACACTCTTAATTTTAGCAGCAGATGAGTTATCAGTGTCAGCTTCCTTTTTACCTGATAAATTCACTGACTCATCTGTTGAACACAATCTTTTCTGGCAGGATGGGAACAGAAGCTACTTCTTACATATTACAGAATTGACTGTCACATAGACAAGTATACTGTCACCACCAGGAAAGTGGGGAATAGACTAAACCTTTGTATTGAGCTGTCTCAAGAATAATCAGCTCCAACCACCAGTGATCCAGAGTCCGTATCCCTTCTGCATAACAAAAATAGAAGCAGGATTATGAATGTATTGCATTCAAGTGGGGCTGGGTGAATCCCCGATCTGCACTGAGTTTCTGGGAGCTGGGACAATGGAAAAAAGCTAGACTACTTTTCTCTTACATTTTTGTAATGTCTGAAAAGAAATCTGTAGGGAATTTTGGTAGTACAGCTAGAGGAATTTCCTTTTGCTTCTTGCAAAAATCTGCTTCCACTCGTGAAAGCAAGCTGGTTTGCCCGCATGTCAGTGAAAAGTTGTGTAACCATCCCAGATAAAAAGGAACCTTGCAGTAATCGAGGCTAACACAGATGCTTACAAGAGCATGAAGGAGAGGAGGGAGAATCATATTTTCTAAACACTCAGCTGTCAGTTTGGTTAAGGAACATTCGACTAGAGCAGAGTTTTGTAGTACGTCTGAAATTTGTTATCTAGTTTTCTTTGGCAAGTAGAAGAAGTCCTACCTGGAAAAGTCGTTCAGATCAGCCAAGCTGTTGCAGTGTTCCAGCTGAGCCTCTAGTCCCACATGGCATAGATTTGTGGGTGATGATGAAGAAGACGCTTTCATGCCATGACCTTCTCTCACGTGGCAGCAGTGGACTGCAGGTCTGCTTGCAATGTCCCCTCCTTTGGGGTGCCGTGAAAGCAGAGCTATTGCTGCCACCCAGCTGTGAAAAAACTGCTACTGGAACTGCAGAGAGGCAAAAAGATAAGCTTCAAACAAACCCCCAAAACCCCGACCTTTCAGGAAGTTCATTTCTCATCTGGAACTCTGCAGCTTTTGTTCATTTTACATAAACCTTCCTGTATTCTTCCTTGTAAAGAAAACACCTTTGTGATGGCCTTCCAGTCCACTTGCAAAGAAAGGAACGAAGTCCTGTTTTCCTGCTTCTTTGTCATCACATTGACATAATGAACAGTGCTACTACTTTCACTGTTATCACAAAGAAATCCATTAAATATTCTACATAGTGTGCAAAAATTTATGTCTCCCCATCCCTTTTCCTGCTGGGAATTTGTGGTAGCATTGTAATTTATTTCAAGTGGAACAGAAGCACTTGTGTTTTAGCTTTTTTTTCATGTCTAGAAGCTAGCAGTTCAGTCCAAATGTAATAATGTTTAATAATCCCTATGTGCACTCTTGCACTAATGTTAACAGCAAATTTTTCACAAGAAAATAATCTTGGGTAGCATGTTAATAGGTTTACAGTAAGATGACAAACCCCAATGTTAGGTTGCAGAGCAGATTAGAATTGCAGACAGCTAATTAATAATAAAATAATAGCATTTCTGTTGGCTTTGGGAAGATATTTTTACCTGTTCTGGAGCTGAAAGTCAAAAAGAAAATGAAGTCTCAGGTGTTAAATCCTGGCCAAATTGATGTTAACTGCAAAACCTCCATTGACTTTAACATGACAGGACTCCAGACTTTATCTAACCTTCCTGTGTCATCCCAGCAGAGGATCGTATGGGTTTTTTCCCACAGATAAATCCGTATGTGTCCTAACCCCACATTATTTGACCTCATGGAAATGAAACCACAGCGTTACCTGAATGGAAAGAATAGGATCCTGATGAAACAGGGATGCAGTGGGGAATCAGGGGTTTCCTGGCCCGTTACCCCGCAGGTCTCCTGTATGGCTCTGTTGGCTCTAGTATCTGGTCTGCCCGCCACCTGATCAGACCTTCAGGCATGGCATAGATTTAATGCTGTTTCCATCAGCATCATTACCAGGGATGGAAAAACTATGTCCTGAAAAAGAGAACACCTATCCCAGAACATTTATTCGTGGTTTTTTCATGGCTTATATTTAGGTTTTCTGTGCTCTGGGCACAGGGGTTTGCAGGTGGGGGTGGAGTTCAGATATACTTTGCAGTAACTGATACAGTTTCCTTGCGTCCTCTGGGAGCAACAGATATGAGTACGATTAGAGTCACAATCACAGCATTCTTTTAGTGCTTGACAAGATTTTTCATCTGTTTTCAGTACTGAAGAAATTGCCATGCTATAATGTTCTGACTACAGGGCATGAACATTATTGCCAGCTAATGGGCAGAATGTATAACTATTAACGTGATTGCGACTAACATCTCAGCAAAACAGCTGCCAAACTTTCCAAAGGATTCACGAACTCTTTGTTCTTTACTATTATAATACAAAGTGTGATAGATATGAACATTATTGATGTCAATTCTTCTTTCGATTGAATAGCTGTAGTCATGAGAACTGTTATCCTAATTCCTATATGTTCTGCAGATGTGGTTAAACTAATGACCCAAAAGTCTGCATTTATGTACAGCAACTACAAAGTCAGAACAACGGATATTTTTCCTTACCCCTGAGGGAGAAGAACAGTACCACATGGCTATCATTATGAAAATGAGATTGAACTAAAATCCTGAATCTGAATACTTGAAAGTTTAGGAATATCTGTATTTGATTTCAAGCCCTGGTCATCTCTGATTCTGAAGAATTACAGCATGTTTTAAAGGCCTGGGATATTTCCCTTTTATTTAATAGTCCTGTTATTCTGATATGTTGGTTTATTCAATGTATTTTTGATTACATTGTAAATGCTTCTGAGTTATTACAAAACCACCCTTCTGAATGCGGTTTTACTTGGCAAGAAAACATTAGTCTTATTGTTATACATGACCTACTTGGGATTTATTGTAAAATTAAAAGTATTGTAGAAGGAAGATCAAGAAAGCAAACCCAATGATAAATGCTAAGGATTCATGTAAGATCTGAGTGAAGGACAGACTTGAAATAACTGGTGTGTCTCATCTTTGACTCATTGCTCTGTGTTTTCACTACATTAATCATGCCAGAAGGACTGTCACTTTATATTTGTGAACTGTGAAGCTCCGTCAGGGCAAGGGCCAGTACATGTTCCTGGATTACAAATCGGAAATGACTGTGATCGTTATCATTTCGGGCACAGGGACACTGTGTGGAAATTTGCAAACAAAAGCAGCAACTTAATCAGTGAGAGAGTGAGACTGACAGCCACCCTGCCGCCTCGCTGGGAATGTGGGAGCAGACATGGATGCCAGTATGCCTGGGATCACTGGGAAGATATTCATATTTAGGTTGTCCAAAGGATACAACAAAGACATCCAAACAGTTTCTTACTATTAACAAAATAATTAAAACCATTCCACTTCACTTTTAGTATAATTATTTGAATCTGTATTGAGCATGCACGAATCTTAAACCATTCGTGTCTAATTGTTTTTAACTTGGTCATTAAGCATAACATTTGCAAATACATGTCTGGTGGCTTCTGTTTTCCCTTGTAAAACCAGATATATTTTCAAATTGCTGCATACAAACTGCCCATGTCTTTGTCTAGCAATCAATTTCTAACATATGACCCTCTTCCTCTGTCTATCATTTGCTACATCTGTTGTTCTGCATGTGTGCTTATGCACATAAATAATAGTTGTTCATCTGTGAATTTATTTGTCCTATCTTTGTTAACAACAGCCACAGGAACTGTGCATCAGCCATAGAAAGAGAAACTACTGACAATGAGTTAGCAGATATGAAATTGAAGGCTGGAAGCTTCCCCACTTTAGCTCATGATTTCATGACTTACAAAGGAATGCCTCGCAATAACATTGACTTCCAGGAAGAGCTGTGATTATGATAAACTGAAGTGGGAGAGAATATTCTCGCCAGGTCCTGGAAGAAAAATGGGAAAAAAGCTGCTCCTAAAGCAAGACTTTAGGATGGAAACTCTTCTATAATTCCTTTTTTTTTTTTTTTTTTTTTGTCTGCTCTTTACAGTGACTTAAGTGCAGGAATATCTCCAAAAGATTTTAATTTTCAGATTTTCCCCAACTTTAAACACATTTGGACTGGTTTTTATTCTGCAGAATTAGAGTAAAAGAAGAGATTTTCAACCCAATTTTCTTGTCACTACTACTGAGTTTGTGGTCAGTGCTAAGTACAGAACAGCCTGATTCTACTCTTTATCACAGCCTCAGTATGCTTATTCCCAGTATATGAGCTCTCTAGAGAAACCTGCAGGTTTACATTTCTCACTCAGAGGCTGTAGCATTCAAGAAGTAAACTCGGGGCAAGGAATTGATCCCCATAATCATATCCTGAATCTCACTCCAGGAACTGGGGATGAAGGAGATTGTATTAACACATGTTTACTTAAAGGAAACCTGTGATTGCTCCCTTTCAAAATCTCCAGAGGAATGTAATGAAAAGAGGGACCAGAATTGTCTTTATATGCTTTGGCTGCTCTCATGTTTCCTATAAAAAAAGGTCTTATCTTTCTATACAATTATTAAACTCATAAAAGGATATATATTTTGAACCATGCCATTTCAGATAAACCAAGGCACTTTTATCTTATTAAGTTTCAGAGCCTTTTCTGCAAGCTAATTTGAGTACCTGATATTTCATTATATAGTTTATTGAACTTCAGATCTTTCCACTGCTGCTTCTAAAACAGGGTTTTTATAAAGTGTTTAGTGGAATGAACTCATCCTTATTTTATATATATATACATGTATGTGCATATGTAAAAATATGTACATGTATACTGAATATGTGGCAGTTTCAATCTGATATTTTTATGCATGTTTCTCATTTTAATAATTATTGGAAAGGAGTATTTCACAACACTTTTATTTATGTATTTTAATTCACTGTTTGACATGTATTAAAGCAATCAGATCCATCAGCACAGGAAGAAACCAGATTTTCTGGGGCTGCACATATTTTGGCAGGACCATCTCCCCAGTATGCAGAGTTACACATTCATTATAATGTTGCGAATTATAGTTATGTCTGGAGGCACTTGGAGATTAATAGGTATGAATAGAATTTCAAGAATGGAAAGAAAAGGTGTTACAGTTTGTACTAGTTTTATAGTGCTGTGGGAAAATGAAGTTCTTAGTTTACTGTACAGATATTTCTGGAAATTTCCTTTATTTGTGCCTTAAAATTATAAAGTGATTCCAGCAGAGACATATCAATATAATTTTTTTAATGTCTGTAGTAAAACTAAGGTAAACATTGTCATGAATCCAGAACATCTATCATTAAGCCACTTGTGCCCAGATTATTGTAATAAAAGTTAAGAACCATAAATATAGCCCAACTTTATAGGACACAAATGAACATTGCTGTCTACCTACATTTATAACCCGTAATTTATGGGAGTTATTATGTATACACTCATGTAAATCTATGCACATAAATACTGTGTGTGAGAATATATAAACCCTTGTCTAGATATTAATTGCTGAAAGACTGAAGTAGTTCAGCAGATTTCAGGCCTCCACCTCCCTGGGTTCTGTGGGGGAATGTATTTTACAGCACGTAGAGGCTTTGCTCTTTGCTATATTAGGTACCAATGGACAAGAACATCAGTCTTCAATATAAACTGGAATCCTGGTGTTGAAGCTAAATGCTGAACACAAGACATAAAACAAAATAATATTTGTCATTATTAGGCAAGGGAAAGGAGGAGAAAAGAACAGGGCTCTTGATTAAAATATTCTCACACTATTTAATGTAGATAGGATTCTTTTAAACATTTTTCACTAAATAAGACATGCTGAGGTGAGCGATCTCACCTGCTTACGAACACCTTGGCTGTTCAGGTGCTCTAGCTTGTCAAACGCTTCACTAACAGTCAGAAGTTGGTAGCAGCATGCTCTGCCCTCGAGCAGACCATGAACCATGCTGTCACTGCAGATTTGTTCTGCTTTCATTTTTCCCTGCGTTTTGAGGTAAACACTAAACATGGCCACAAGGATCACTGGCCCCACAGTTCATCTGGTTTTGGATGAGGCAAAACCCTGCCACGGTTCAGTCCTTATTAGGTGCCTGTGAAACATCATAGGCATCACAGACAGAGAGTACACAATACGATTTACATTTCTGGTAACCCTGAAACTTTAGGAAGCTTACATTATTCCCTGTCACTGAGCAAAAGATACGAGATCACTTTCAGTTTTCCTCACCACTAGGTTATTTGTGATAGAAGCACACACACAGAGGATGTGAATACATAGTGCACAGATCATGAGTTCTGCTGAGTGTTTTAAGATTGGTGGGATGCAGGGAGTGGATATTTTGTGGATCTCTCTGGGTTGAAGGTAAAAATAAGTAGCTGCCTGGAACACTGGGGAAGTTGTTTGATGGTCCAGGGGATGCCTTTGCATTCCTGTAGCCCCGCGTGTAGTGAAATTGCAGTACTTTCAGTGGCTTCAGTGCCTCTAAACTTCCCATTCGTGCTTTCATAAAAGATCCCAAATTAAGATGGTAGGTTATTGGCAGTCACCATCATAATATAGTGTCCTGGGTCTTCAGCTGACTTTGAGACTTTGTATCAGGTGCTGATGAAAGGCAGAAAGGTAATCTCCAAGGAAGTTGCAACCTACACAGGAAAGATAGACAAATGGTAATAAAAAGGATTTATGATTTATTCATCAGGGGGGACCTAAGATACAGAACCTAAGAGCTGAAGGCAGAGCTCATGGCAGTGAATAAAGAGCTTCCCCTTCTGTGATATTTATATACAGTACTACAGAAAGAAGAAACTTGTGCAGAGACTAGAATGTAATGCATTTGAGTGTTAATTTCACAACCTTTCTTGGAAAAGTGTTTTCATACACAGAATTCCAACAATACACTCATGTCATAGTGATGAGTGTAAGAAATCAAGCAGAATTAAAAATAGATTAAGTAATATGATGTTATAAACATTATACTACCTCTTATAACACAAATAAAAATTTATATATATATTCCAAACCATACTACAGCTTTCCAGGTTCACTGAAAGTTTAAATATAAGCTGGGAGTGCAATACAGCAACCAGAAGTATTTAGGCAGTTTAAGATTACATTTTTCAAGAACCATATGTAATATAGTGAAGAGATATTTCAGTGGAACTAATTTTGAATATGTCAGGTGCCCATCCTCTAGGAATGAGCCATAAGGTGTCTAAATATTCTTCTACACAGAAGTTGTTCCAAAATTAGTCATCCTGAAATGTACTCCTCACCAAAAGTATCTTTGCCAAAGAAAATTAATTAGTTCCACACTTTAATAGAAACATTTTTTTTTTTAAATCCCCACAGATGTTAATTTGTTCAGGGTAAGATTGCAGATGTTGCCTTTTCTACAATTATTCCTTATCCTTCAGTGTATATTGGGGATGGTTCATGTTTGCAGTCAACTGTATAATCAAATGAATTCAGTTTATAGAATTAAGTGGTTTGGAAAGTTAAATCAAGAAAGAAAAATATGGTTGACGTTGCAATAAAATTTGTAAAGGTTAACATTAAACTGGATAATTCCTTGAACCAGAAATATTACCAATCAGTAGAAAATGAGAACATATTGTTATGATTTACTTCTTATAAGTAGCTTCCTTATGGGACCATTTGATCACATTTGATATGATTCTCAGTTATGCTGCTTATTGACTTATTAAGCCTTAAGTTTAAAAAAACTGAGAGAGATCTAATATTCATACAGAAGTAATTGAAATTGACTCTTAAAGTGTTTTGTATGCTTGTGCAATAACTGTAATTAATTACATTTGAAACAACAAATTTCATTTATACAGATTTTTGGGTTTTAGTCTAGGAGCAGGTAAGCTTTTAGAGTGATATAAGACTTTGAAAACAAATGGGAAAGATTTCTTGAAGATGCCTTAGTAGAAAGCTCAGATTGAATTATCAGACCAGTACAAGCAATAGTTGGCCTAGGTCAATACAGTCTTTGATATGCCAGCTACTTCTTGAGGAACTGAAACTCAACCTTCTTGCTCCCATAAATTACCCATGTATTGAACATTATGCTATTGGGTAAACCTAACAGAGGAAGTTTTTTTGATATCTTGAAACAAAGATCTCTGTGTTCCCCATATCTTGTGTTGGCTGGTGTAGCAAGGACTATTTCTATTCATATTAAAGTACAGTGCTTAATAAAAATACTTTTGCTTTCAGTTTCCCAAGATTCCAGTGGGATGCCATACAGTGTATTCTTCCACTATCATTATCTATTATTGCCTATTACGTTTTATGTACTTTAGTGCATAACATAACATGGTACAGAGATGCCAAACCACCACTGGCAGAAGCTTGAATATCCACAAATTGATTGATTTTCAGAGACTGTAGTTTCTAAAGCAGCCTAATAGAAGTAAATTGAGTACAACACACTGCTGCCATTTTGTAACTGCAGAGCTGGTTCGTGCCATAGTTTCTCAGATGGTTCTGCAGACTGCATCCCTGCTGAGGTATGTTCATACATTCAGAAACATCCACAGTGACTTTCCTCATTTTGCTGATTTGGTCTATAAAGAACAGTTCTTCTTATTTATATCATTATGTGTGGGCTTGGTTTTTTTTTTTTTTTTTTTAATTGTTGTGTTTTATTTCATGAGACTCCTCTTTTTTATTGATTTCCTTTTAAAAGTTTCATTAGGAGATGAGTTTTCCAAAGATCTTCTCACTCCAATGGAGATTTTACTATAGAGTTTGATTCCAAATATTGAGTCTGTGAGCTTAGGTCTGAAGTAAAGTAATAAAAAACCATGAGAAGAATGAAAAAATAGATCTATAAAGAACAACAAAATACCACATAATCTACCTGATCTTTACATAAAGTATTCTTTTAAGACCCCCAGTGATGGAGTTTTCACAGTTTTCCCACAGAATCCCTATCAGTATTTTATTACCTGTAGTGTTAGAAATCTTTTCCTCTAATATGTAAAAGTTAAACTTCACTTTCTGCAGCTTCATAGATGTGGAAAACAGATTATTCTCTTTCTCTTTGCAGTTTTATGTCCTTCTAGTGAGTTATTTTCTTGTTAGCCCTCTTATTAAGCTAAACTTTCCTAAGTCTCAATGTTCTAGATTTATGACCACTCTGTCTTCTCTACACTCTCCCAAAATAAAGTACATCCTTCCTGAAATGTAACATTCAGAACTGAAAAAAACCCTCCTGCAGACACTATACTGATGATGAATGCAGCAGAAAGATTACTTCATGGTTTTTGGAATAATCTCTTACATCTCTTATCCTTGATTTCTTCTGACAAAAAAGATGTCTGGTCAACTTTTTGTTTATCTGAAAAGGAAAACCTGTTTGGTTCTTTTTTTTTCAATTTTATATTTTTAACTAGCTAAAAGATTCTTCTACATTCATAGCAAACTTTTATTTAACTGAAGGTTGCTATAAAACCAAAACTCGACCACCATGTGGACAAGTGTCATCAGTATGTTGGAAGTCACCTGGATTCAGGTGACTAGAAATCTCAGTATCAGTGAGCTGGGGCAGAATCAAAAAGTGTTTGGTCACTGTGTGATGAGAATGCAGCTGTGGTTTCACTGGTCACATGCTAAACAAACAAGTAGTGGTTATTTGTATCTGTGAGCCTCCATACATATGAGGATATGTTCACAGTTTATATATATTATGCAGGCTATAAATTAGAAGTACATAGTCAATCACCAATTTTTCCTGATGGCAATTTAATTGTGTCTATAAACTATGCTTTATAGCCAGATAGTAAACGTATGAAATGCCAGATTCAGGGATTCAAGGATTTAAGGAAAAGTATCTTTGATGTGTTTGGAACATTTGGTTTGGAAAAAAATAACTGTTTCAGTTCAGAAATGCATATATTCATTTCAGCATGAGGTAGTTTAGGAGGATATATACACTCTGCAAGTCATTGTTTGTTTCTCTGTCAGGAATAGAATTTGGGAAACCACAATACTGTGATTTAGGGTTAAGATATAAAAAATATCTAAGAAAGAAATCAAAACAATGACTTGCAATATTACAGAAATTATGAAACTGCAAAAACAAGTACAGAATAATGAACTGCGTAAGTATTATGCAAATAATTACTGTCATTAATGTGCAACTGAAAAACTAAGAAACAGGCTTATTTTGTTGCTGCCTAAAAGCTAGAAGTCTGGGTATATTGCAGTGAAAAAAAAAAAAAAAACAAAGAAAACACAGTTTTTTGTAGCCAGCTTTCCTCAAAAATGTTTGTTTGGCTATATATACTGTTGCTGGATTACTTTTCTGGTTCTTTTTAGAACTGAAACACACAAAAATATTTATGTATATTTCATAACCAATGATTTCTTTGTGAAAGCTTCATATAATACATATCCCAACAGGTCTTTCTGTGAGTCCAGTTTGTGTACCAGTCATTTAAAGCTTTCACTTTAGCTCAACAAGGTTGATTTCATAAATGCACTGAAATTATCAGTATGTATCCTGTATCATCTTAATGTAGGTAACCTGTTACCCAAGACCTGAGGAAGTTTCTTCCTCAAATGGATCACTTCTTGTCTCCTTTGGTGCAATCTATATTGTAATCTTATTAATTCTAATTGAGGATAGATTTGGAAAAGTAGTCATCTTCATTGCCTATTTGATGGTGTCGTTGTTTAGCCCCAGCCAGAAACTAAGCATCATGCAGCTGCTCACTCACTTCCCCCCCACCCCGTCCCAGTGGGATGGGGGAGAGAATACGAGAAAAAGAAAAAATTTGAACTCGTGGGTTGAGATAAGAGTTTAATAGAACAGAAAGGAAGAAACTAATAATGATAATAATAATAAAATGACAATACTAATAAAAAGGATTGGAACATACAAAACAAGTGATGCATAACGCAATTGGTTACCACTCGCTGACAGATGCCCAGTTAGTTCCCGAGCAGCAATCCTGCCCAGGCCAACTACCCCAGTTTATATACTGGACATGACATCACATGGTATGGAATACCCTGTTGGCCAGTTTGGGTCAGCTGCCCTGGCTGTGTCCCCTCCCAACTTCTTGTGCCCCTCCAGCCTTCTTGCTGGCTGGGCATCAGAAGCTGAAAAATCCTTGACTTCAGACAAAACATTACTTAGCAACAACTGAAAACATCAGTGTGTTATCAACATTCTTCTCATACTGAATCCAAGACATAACACTATACCGGCTACTAGAAAAAGAATTAACTCTATCCCAGCTGAAACTAGGAGAGATGGTATATCTACAGTTTTTTTTCTGGCTGATGTGCACTTGCCTTGACATGCTTAAAGCCCAGGTAAGGTTGTTCCAAATCAGGGGCAGATTAGCATGTTAACATTTGAGCATCATTCATTGCCTTTATGTGCCATCCATATTCATTTTCCGTAATTCCCACTGATCACATACGGTCAGAAATAGTGCAAGGGTATACTCTGGTTGGTCTATACTTCTTGGATCTGTAATAGGAGAGGGCTGCATCATTGTAAATTTGTCATTTTATCAATCTTTTCTCACTGACAAATTGTTCATAGAAGATTTTTTTTTTTTTTAATAAATGTAATGCTGGCCTTTTCAACACAAATAAAAATCACTTTTCTCGGTGATAACCTCCTTCCTAACCCCTTTCTGCATCTGCAAATTCAAAGAAATTCTATATTATTCTATGTATTTCAATTTCTTCCACATGATTCCCATTAAGACTGTTTGTGTATTTATAAAATACAAATTACATCAAATGTCACTTTTATATCTGACTCCCCAAGGCAGTTTGTTAGTGTGCGCAGGTATGACCCTCCCTCAGACAGAAAAACAAAGAAAGAATAACTGAACTTTCATTTGTTGTTGTGGTATAGTATTACTAGTACCTCTTCAGGTATGAAAAACAAGACAAGACAAAAAATCTCTTACAAAATATAACTGGTGCATTGTTTTTCTATTATTCCAAATTGTGCGCAATATATTGTAGGAGAGGGAGAGCAGTCAATTGTTACTTTAACTTGCATTCTTGTTCTAAGGCACTGTATGAAAACCTAATGTCATCTGGATATCATAGCAGTCCTTAACATATAATTACATGAGACCAACATTACTTGATCAAAGTAAAAGAAAAAGCTCTTATTTTATTTATAAGCCATCTGCCACAAACCATTATCATTTACTTAGCCCCTAAGTTACAGTTTCCATTTTAATAGTTCTATTAGTGTTTGGGTGGTTTCTATGAAGATTATTCAATAAACATTGTCCAGAAAAAGCTAGATACTTTTAATGCATAATCCTGTGGAATGTTTATTAAACAATAACACTGAACCTTCTGACAGTTTTATTTCTGAGAATGTTATAACATTATTATGCATCCCACCGGTAATTCTGCATTACTGAAAACTCTTGTGCAACGTAATGAGTCTTACCAAAAGCAGATGCAGCCAAATTAATAACAAGGACAACAATGAACTATAGAAAGCCATATAGAGGGAGGGGTGGGATGGGGAAAAGGATGCAGAAAAGAATTCTGTTTCACTTTTGTAACAAAAAGTAACTGAAATAAGAAGAAAGAGTAATATAAGGAGTTGAAAATCCAAATATGAAAAGTAGATTAACTCAGAAGAGTAATTCATCATGCATTATATATTTAATGCTTAATGCAGAGTCTCTGGACAAATTGAATTTAACTTAATTACAGGATGAAGGGGTTCTAAAAGATGACTTAAACCCCTAGATGTTCTTGAATTTACTTCTATGAATAGGTTTCTGTGTGTCACATTTTCTGTGAGGCCACCCTGCAAGGATCCTTTTATCACCTGTTAAATAGATGCTATTCCTCTAAACTAACCACAGAGAAAGCTCAGTCTAAGGTTCAGTACACTTAATACATGCCTCCAAAGAAGGGAAGGCTGCAGATAAAATTCAGTGCTTGTCAATAATGAACCTGGTAAATGTTGGTTTCCTGCAATAAAAATAATAGGTGAAATCTTGGCCTATTGAAGTCAATGGGAATTTTGCCATTGATTTTAGCAGGGCCAGTATTGCAACCAATAAATCTATTGAGCGAACTAAAAGAAGTGGGTGAAGGAAGGAAGAAAGGGGAATTAATGTAACAGAACCTCTACATTATTTCAGTCCTTGTTGTACCCTCCTTTGCCTGAGTGAATACCTCCTGGTACTCCCAAGATGTGCTCACAGAAACTATTGTGGCAGTGTACTGAACACCAAATATTTACAAAAGCATTTAATGACTAATTCTGAAACAGGAAAATCAGCTTTGTTGTTATAATGAGTCAGTCTCAGATTTAACCAGAGCCTGTTTTAGGGGTGAGTAACCAAGGGCAATTGCCCGAGACTGGATACCATGGGGAGTGTGTTAGACTATAATAATTAAAAGTACAAGTTATCCAATATGCCTCACTCTATTCCTGTGTTCTTGCTAGTCAAAACCTGCTGTAGCTCCATGCAGATGTAATTAGATCTTTCAAATGCAATCCTTTCTGTAATGTGAGTAAAACAACAAGCAAAAAAAATTAGAAATAGAAATGTCTTTTTGTATTTTTATATTTATAACCCTAACTGTGTTTCTTTCTATTGATGTGTGAAAATATCTAATTTCTGAGATATAATTCAGTGTAGCCACCATATTTTTGCATGGGTTTTCCCAGACATCCATTACACACGTGCACCACATGACCCATGTACAGCAATGCAGTTTCAGAAAGCTTCAGACTAACAAACCAAGCCCTGTATAGCCACACACAGACATGTTACAGTTCTATTTGGAAACAAAAGAAATTGGATGTGAGGAAATATATATGTTGGTCCTCCATCATGGGCGGTACCATGACTTGAGAGCCCTGTGTTTCATTAGGAGGTGAAAGCTGTGGGAGAAATTAGAACTTCTTGTTCAGGTGTTCCAGTATCTGAACCAGAATGTGGAGAAGGACAACCATCCAGTTTGTGGGGCTCTTTTGTAGGGATTATTTGCAACAGGGGATAGTTAGGAAAAAAAAATATTACTGGTTAGAAAACAAGAAGCAAAGGGTGGCTAAAAATACATTATCTGATGTGAAATAGATATACAGGCAAAATACTTCTGAACATAAAAGCATGGTGTAGAAATGTGATGGATCTGCAAAATCTCCCTTGAACTAGCTTAATATCTGGAACACTTATCTCACAGTAATAAACTAAAACAGAGCGGTAAACTTACACTGGGAGTGGAAAATGGTGACATCCATTGCAGACATTGTTTTGCAATACATAGTTTTCCTTGGCTGTTAAAGCTCATTTTAATACTTATCAGAGTATTCAACAATAAATTTTCCAACCACTTAAAACACTGCAGGTTTCCAGCCCAGAGCAGTTACCTGGCAATTCAAGCAAGCATTTTTGTTGTCTGAAACTGTACAACCACCACTTTGGTTTTGACCATCATGGGTATTAAGTGCTTCTCCAAACTGAAGTAAACAAATGAAAACAAACCACCAGCAACTGTCTTATGCAGAAAATACCTTACATTGTGACAGTGTTCTTTCTTTGTAAAAATGTTTATAAAAACCAGTAGGAGGTGCACATAAATGATCAAATTTGTAATAAATCTTTTGTAAGCTCATCTGATGTGGCTCATCAGAACATCTAACAGTAGTTACCCCTAAGCACAGGTATGCTTATAGATAAGATGAAAGCAGACCTTCTTATTAAGCACACTGTAGATCTGGCTCCTGCTCCTTTCTTCAGTCTTTAAATCAACTCCATCTGGTTCTTACTGTTTAGTTGTGCAGCTTACCTTTCACAATCAAATATGCTTACTGCTGCAGAAGCAGGTACAATGTGATTAAAATTATTAGGTAAAACAGTGGTTGCTTAAGTCTGAAATCACCTAACCATAAAAAACATAATCAGCCACAAAATGAAACTGAGGACTAAAACTTCACCGGGTGTAAATTGGCTGGACTCCAGCTGATTTCAGTGAAGGGTATTGACAACAATATTCTGGGTGACCTTTCTTTATGTTAATACTTTATGGAGCACATCAAGCAAGATGCCAGGACAATGCTTGTATAAGTAAGAAACAATATCTCATCATATTGTAGGCTAGTCCTGGGTTTCTGGTCTGCTGTGGCAGGGTGAAGACCTAGGTAGCTAGAAGGGAATGACCCTGCCTGTGTTAACTAACACAAACAAACAAAAAAAAAAGTCCCACTCTCTCTGGGGTGCCCAGTTTATTTAGAGGTTGCTAATTCAGATTCAGTTCAACAGACTGCAAACAATATCAAGACAACAAAAGCAAAGAGGCAGCTTTCTGTGGTTTTTTTGGTCAATTAATTTCTTTTATTGCCATGACAGTGTCTCCATTCCTTTACAATTTTTTGGTCACAGCTAAACTAAGCTGCGTTCATTGCCAAGTTTGTGAAACTCTTTGTGGGGATCTAACCCAGTAAAAAATCATATTGCTGAATGACTGTGAGATAGGAACAATCCAGGGGAGGTAGGATACAGTAGGATCTCTTCCAGGAAGGACTCACATGTAAGTTATGATGTACAAGGAGCTGGCGTTTCCCTGTGGTGTGATTTGTTCTTTTAGGGGTTCATTTTGGAGCTGCCATGACATCTCTACCACAAATGCTCACTGCAGCCTTGACACAGATGGAGGCAGGCAGGGAGGGCCTGCTCCAGCTCATGCCAGCATGCTGTGATACTTGGAAAAACATTGGGACTCTGTGTCTGGAATAGGCTACCCAGATAGTCAGGTTCCCTACCCCAACAGTCAGAGGCTCAACTGAGACTTGGGCTCCCCCTGAAAATGTTGAAGTTTTCCCTTTTGGCAAGAATGCCAGCTATGCACCCTTATGTCACCAGAATGCCTAAACAGGTAAAAATACCACAGCTACAACCTTTTCTCTTTTACAGCTTGAGAACTACATTGTGGAAAACATGAAATCGGAGATGGTGCAGCTGCAGCAGAATGCTGTGCAGAACCACACCGCCACCATGCTCGAGATAGGGACCAGCCTCCTCAGCCAGACAGCAGAGCAAACGAGAAAACTCACGGATGTTGAAACCCAGGTATGTTCCCAGAGTGGTTTTCTAAAAGCCGTTAATTGCAGAGAACTTTTCCCATCCTCTTTCTTTTCTAATGCATCACCACACAAAACATTTCAACACAGGGCTCCAAGAAACGTACACACTCTCTTTCTTGGTACCAACAGAGGTGATGACTGACCCTTGTTTTGTGTTTTTCTTTTGATTTCATTTGGTTAGTATGTTTAGGTCTGTGTGTGCAAGGCAGGCAGGACTGTCCAGGAAACTAAATCAGCATTTGACTTCAAACAGACCAGCTACCAACTGTGAATGATACAAGCGTCAAGCTAAATAACGAGTTTTAGGCTAAAACAGAGCCTTTGATCTCCATTGTTGTTTGCCTCTTTACCATTACAAGAAAGTTTGTTTGTTTTCTGTAATATGTTTCCTGCTATTTGAAACATAGTGAAGAGAGAAGGACAAGCATCAGCTTCTTTATAAAACACTACGTATTTTCTATCACTGTAAAATTGTATAACATCACATGAATTTAAAGAGCCATCTCCATATGATTCCTAGCACTAAAATCACTGTTGTGATTGAAGTGACAAGAGTATCACTGTCATAACACAGACCACAATTTCACACTGGGTTTATTGCAAAGATACGTACTACTTTTTTTGCCTTTTGAATTATTTTATCGGTTTAAGATGCCTATATGTTTTCCTTATTTTTGCTGATGACTTCTTGATCTAGCATGTGGTGTATTACCAGCTTCACTGCATTCGCTGTTCATTTAGAACAGCAGAATTTAAGTATTGTATTTATTTGGTTTGTTCTAGTAACATAAGTACTTCTTGAAAGACCATAATTTCTCTTCTAATGTCCTTACTCATGTCTACAATACCATTACCAAGTTTTTACGTAATCGCATTACAGTACACTGAGAAACAACAGTAATTATTAGACAGACACACTGTCTTACATGGGTCTTGGGACCTTTTTTTTTCCTACGTCTTGGTTAATAGATCAACATCCATTTGTAAATGTTGTGATCTCAAATGACCGCAGTTTCAAAAACATAGTATATTGACTTATGAAAATGTTGGGGAAAATCTTTAATTCAGTATCAGCAGAATATCTAAATGGAAACATAAAAGGTGAAGACCTATGGACTGTAGTATCCTATGTCCAGTAAAGAAAAAGGAGGTGTAGGAATTCTTATATCACAAAAGACTTACCCAGGTGTAAGTGTTGAGTACTCATTCACAGCTTCCTCCTTTAAGCAGGTAAGGGACAAAATGTGCATTGCCTCTGTCTCACTTTGAGGAACCACTTTAAAAGTAGAGGTATCACTGGCAACTGTGTGAAGGAGCAGATAAATTCCTCCTTCTATAACTATTGCTGAAGAATTTAAGAGTTGTTCAAGATATCAGTGGGAGTGGCTCTTCCTTGTTGCAGTACCTCCTCCGACTTTTAGCTCAGTGATGGCATTTCCCACCTCCCCTCTTTCAGCAGTATGAGAAAGTCCCTGTAGTCCCCGGCTCCACCCTCAATCAGAAAAGAGTGGTGCAGATGGCTCAAGAAAGTCAAAAGAGACTGCTCTTGGCAGTGATGGAGGTAGCCAACTGCATGGCAGAGAGATGAAGGTCTGTAGGATACAAGGAGGAGAAAGGCAGGCCGGGATGTCAAGCCTGTAATAAAAAATACTCATACCAGAGTAAGGAGGAATCTGAAGGACTAAAAATAGAGCCTCTACCTCCTTAAAGTCTTACTGACCCCTCCCAATCCCTGACCCATCCAAAATCTCACTGATTCCCTTTAAGCTTTCTTCTCTACCTAAAGCTCTAATGATGTTTCATAGGCTGCTCCACAGATGTATCCTCTTTGGAAATCTGTTGATGCTTTCTTGTCTTCTTACCCCCTTGCCAACCTTTGTAATACACCTTCAATTTCTGCCAGGTGCTTCTGAAACTGTGGTGATGCCTCCTGGCACTTCCATATGTATCCATCTTGAAAAACAGAACAGCTGCATACTGATCATTTCCAATTTTTTCAAACTCTGTACACTTAAAATAGGACAACTCAAGTTGCTCTGTGAATGCAACAATTTCAAACAAAAATAAGGCACTGGATTGAGTTCGAGAGCCATTCTCTTTGCTTTATGTTCTGTAACAAATTCCTAGCAGGCATGCATGAGAAAATGTTATCATGTAATCCTATGATGATACTGATAAATGTCCTTCCAAGAAAGGTCTGACAGGTTCCATTAAAGAGGCATAATTTTCAGTTCCAGAAGTGGTTGCATCTCAGCTGGTGTGTGCACACATATCTACAAAAACTATTTACACACACTCCTTCAGACTCTATGTAATGAATGACGATATCCCAACAAAATCAACTAATATTAATTAATATTATTGCTTTCATTCTTTAAAGCATTCTGTTATTTCTACTTTTAAACTATTTTTTGTTAGAATCTATTATCTTTCCATCTAGTTTAATCTCCTTCATCTCGGCTTCTTTCAGTCTGATGTACTTATTAAGGCTTGTGCTATTGATACACACCACCACTAAAGTGAAAGACAACTACATAAAGCAAGGTTTAGGATCACAGCCATCATCTTAAAAAACTGTGTAAGAGTGCAAGTAGTGATAACATAAGCAGACACCAGACTTCTGCCAACACTGCAAAAGAGAGAACTCAGGGGACAGCTAAAGTAGGAGCTCTACTTACAAAACAGAGGATGCAAGACCTTGGCTTCAGTCCAAGTACTCTTGCACTCTTCTGGTTTAAGCATGCTTTACAGGAATGCATGTTTGAGGCATGCCTCTTGTTCTTTCCATTGAAATGAAGCTTATTTGGCAGTCACCTTTCCTTTTTCTGCCGACCTAGTATTATTCTACAGTAAACAGGGTGCCAGAATATCAGCTGGTACATATCAATGTAACTTGATTGAGTTCATTTGCACCAGCTGAGCAGCTGAGGTTAAAAAAAAGGGTTTAGAAACAATTTTTGATGAATCATCAAATCAGAATGAAATGGTTGCATTATGTTGCTATAACAACATAAGCAGGATGATATAAATGTTAATGTTCTTAATTTATCCTTAAGGTACTAAATCAAACATCCAGACTTGAAATTCAGCTACTGGAAAATTCACTGTCAACGTACAAGCTAGAAAAACAGCTTCTACAACAGACACATGAAATTCTGAAAATTCATGAGAAAAACAGGTAAGAATGAATAGTTTGTCTCTTATGCTCTTTCTCTCTTCATCACAGAGCGGTCTATGTGTACTTTGTTCTAAGCAACTGATAAAATGGAAAAAGCAAATGTGGTAAGTGGAAAGTATAGGTAATATTTATGAAATAGCTAAAAGAGCTAGGGTGTGACCTTACGCTGTGTTAGCTCCTGTAGGATAAATGTAACTTGATTTTTACCACTTTTCATTTGCACTCTAAGTTTACATCTCAGTTTGCTTCATGACAACTTAGTCATATGACCACTGTTCCTGCTACTGAAAAGCATAGGGATAACTTGTATGAGCACTCTCAAGTAGAAAAATATTAATAATAAATTATGAGATTATCAACTACCTTAAAGTGCATAAGAAACAGAAAATATTCAGCAGTTCATCTTTCTAATTTTAATGGACACAATGATTTAACATGTAGAAGGATATCTCTCTCTCCCTTTGGACTCAGTTGTATATAGCATACTTGGAGCCATGCTCCATTTAAAGAATATGTGAACAGTAAACATTTGGGTTTTATGTTGAAATTGAAGAAAAAATTGTTTAGCAGCACATAACTTTTTAAGCAGTGGAGTGACAGTCAAGAAGAATTTCCAATGTAGTCCCTCTTTGTGCTACACAGAAGCACCTCTCTCTGTGAGGGACTCAGTACCTGAAGTCACTGGATTTAGCAATCCAGTCTCTCAGAGAGTATGTGTGGTGGGTTGACCTTGTCCGGCAGCCAGATGCCCACCCAGCCACTCTCTCACTCCCCTCATCAACAGGGCAGAGAGAGAAAACATACGGAAAAACTGTGGCCGAGAGAAAGACTGGGAGATCACCTAACCAGTTACTGTCATGGGCAAAAATGCCTCATTTATTGCCAATTAATAACAGTGTAGGATGGTGAGAAACATAAACAAAGCAAAAAATACTTTCCCCCCTTATTCCCCTTCTCCCAGGCTCAACTTCACTCCTGAGTCTTTTACCTTCCTCCCTCCCCGAGCAGTGCAGGGGTATGAGGAATGGGGATTGCGGTTAGTTCACAACACTTTGCATCTCCTTCTTCCTCACACTCTTTCCTTCTCCAGTGTGGCTCTTTCCCATGGGCTGCAGTCCTTCAGGATAAGATTGCTCCAATGTGGGCTCTCCACAGGCTGCATCTTCCTTCTGGAGATCTCCACATGCTCCAGCATGGGGTCCTCCATGGGAAATACCTGCTCCACCATGGTCAGTGCCATGGGCTGCAGGGGAATCTCTGCTCTGGTGCCTCCTTCCCTCCTTCTTCTCTGACATTGGTGTCTACAGCATTGTTTCTCTCACTTTTTTCCCTCACTCCTCACACTGTCATGTGGTGGTTTTACTGTTTCTTAAATGTGTTATCACAGAGGCACCGCCTCCCTGGCTGACAGGCTCAGTCATGCCCTGTAGTGGGTCTGTTGAAGCTGGCTGGAACCAGCTGGAACCAGCTGGGTCCGGCACAGGGGGCAGCTCCAGCCTCTTCTCACAGAGGCCACCCTTGCAGCTCCCACTGCCCATACCTGGGCGCCTGCACTTAATACAATGGGAAAAGCCATTTTCCTTCTTGGCTGCCCTTCTAGAGACCTAAGGCTCTTATTCCTGCCTCTGTAATGGCCAGGTTTAAGCAGGGAGGACAGAGAGTGCTTTCACTCTGCAGCTTCAATCTTGGCTGCCTTCTAGAATGAACAACTGTGAGGTAAGTCTGACTAGGCCTAAGGTTTCTATTTTCTGTATCTAGATTTGACATTGGAATAAGGCAAACAGCTTTAAAAGTGAGGTAGTTACTGAAGCATCCTGTATAAGCTTTAGTGGACTGTTTAAACTGTGATCAGACAATTTGCCAAAAAAAGGCAGCATGTCCAGTGCTGCTGGGCAGGAATCAGCAACTGAGGCGGGAAGACCTTACCCAGGGTTATACGTGAGGAAGACTAACACTACAATAGGGAAGGAGCTACTGCGAAAAGAAGGCAAAGAACCAGATAATGATGAAAAACAGAAAATATTGTTACAGAGAAATGTGTTTACTAAATGTGTCTAGTTGCAAAGCTGGTCAAATAATATACCATTATTATTACAGGTTATGAAAACCAATTTAATATATTTAATCTAGCAACTGTTTGTAACCAGTAATTCCAGCAGATGCTATTCTGGAGAAGTTGGATTACATTGAAACTTCTGAACTCCACAGATTTCCCTTGACCAATTGGAAATACGAATGAATTAGTGTGGGATTAACTTTGAGTTCAGCCATCTCAAAATTAAGTTATTCACGTAAACTGTGTATGTGGGCTCTCCCTGTAGTCCACGGAGAGAGTAGGCATGTGCAGGACGCAGTTCGTTCTACTATTTTTACAAATCTATTTCAATCTGGGATTAACCCAAGCATCAGTTAAGTATATAAATACTTGCATTTTCATCTGTTGCAATCTGGTTAGCAACAAAGTTTTATTGGCTGCTCAAGAGATGGAGTCTTGTGTACTTAATAATCTCAATTTATTTATTTATCTTAGCTATGTGTCAGGGTGTAAAACCTTCATGTCAGTAAATAAGTTTTACTTAAATTGACCTTTGACTTGGCTGACATTATGATGAAATTGTCTGTGACATAACGATAGGGTCTGCCTTGTTTTTTTCAGAAGAGGAGGGCTATGTTAAAAAAGCACACTTCACACCCAATTGTTTCTCTCAAAAGTATGGTTGTATGTGGATAAATGAAAAAGTGCGTGGAGTTTCATCTTCTAATGAACCAAGAACCTGGCATACACTGTCCAGGTTCTGTTAGTCTCTCCTTGGGAGTGATAAAATTAGGGAGAGGGCAATGTTATGATTACACTAAAATATGATCATCAGCTCCTGTATCATCATCTACTCTGAACAAAGAACTGCATAGTCTTGGCTTTGTAGGTCCTGATCCTGAAATCAATTATGTTGTGTCAAGTTCACTATGGGACAAATCTTGATGATCTCAGCAGATACTATGTTTCTGGACATGCCAATGATTTTAGGTTGCTTAACTTTAAACAATATTTATCAATTACCCACGAGGCTACATTCAGTAGTTATTTGCAGTTAAATTGTCTTCATCCCTCTCCATATCACATTCACATCAATAAAATAGAGAAAACTCCTTTTATCCATGTTGCCTATGTGGACTATAAGCTTTTTTGGAAAGGGCCTTTCTTCTGCAGTAGGTGTACGCCACAGTGGGAACCAGTGTAGGAACTATTACAATTGCAAAAATAATCAAAACAGATGGTGTACTGTGGGCAGATAATTTGTTTCTCTGTGCTAAAATTTCCTCTATATAAAATAAAAATAATGATCTTAATAACTTTCAAATAATTGTATTTTGGATGAGTGTAATGCAAAATCTTATAGTAATAATGACTGATCATTGATGTACTACAGTAACTTGTATATTATCCTCAAATAAAATGAACACTGCATATCAACAGGGGACCAATGCATGTTCTTTAGACTAGAAATGTATCTATTCTTGGCCTTTGTCTTTACTTCCTGCCTCTGCTGGGAAGAGTGGCCAATTTTGTCTTTTTATCCCACTGAAGTGAAGGATATTCCATGGCATAAGTAGAGTCACATTTGCCCCAGAATTATGTTTCTATAGAGTGCTCTCATGCCATAAATAATTTAGTTTTGTGGGTTCCCACCCACTATAATGTAAATGGTGGTTTCTTCCATTGCCATTTTTTCTCCCACAAGAGCTTTCTAAAAACTATTGTGATTTATTCTTGAAAGATTTCCTTGCTTAAGTGCCTTTATGAGCCCCACTTTTTCTCTAGAGTGTACCAGCTGCATTTAACTTACTGTATGTCATTTGTTTCAATATGCAAGTGTGAAAAGAACTTTTTATTTACTCAAATAAAGTGAATGAGGAACAATATAATGGAATTCTGGATATTCCAGCAATAAATAGTGGAAGTGAAATTTAAACATAAAATCTGACTTGAATTTGCAGACAATCAAACTACATTAACACATTCAGTACAAGAACTGTTGTATCCTATGAAAGGCAAGGACTCAAGAATGATTCTTGAATTTCCATCTGCCTGTGTGAAAAATGAGGAGACAGAATATGTCTGATAAGTTTTATTTGCAGGTTTTGTATATACTAAAAGGATAAATCCAGATTTTTCACTTCACTTTTGTGATTTCAGTGGGATTGTCTTTTCACTGGTATAAAAAATAGGCTTACTGATGTTAAGTGACCAGTTACTTTACCAGCCTTGAGAAATATGGGGACACATTTTTATATTTCCTTAAACTGATCAGACAATATCAGACCACCAAAGTATGAGTGGCCAGCACCTAACAATATAGGGAAAATTTCACTCATGTAAAACCAAGTACAAAGAAGCTGTCTCAATGAGAAAATACTGTTCTTGCACTCCAAAGTAAGCATTTAAATCCTCTACCTGTTTGTCTTCCCATACATACATACATAATACAAGAAAGCTACATGTATACAGCTGACAAATTTTTTGCTAGTGTGACGCTACTTGTCTTTACTTACTGAATAGCTCAACAAAGTAAATGTTTTTATCTGTATTTTTAATAAATCCAGATTTTTTAAAAGATCATTTTAATGCATAAGATGTCCATCTCTATGATCTGGTCTATATCCTGTTCTCACATGTCTAAACCGCGGCCTCTGAAAACAAAGATAAAAAACCCTCTTAAACTGCTGTGGTCTGGAATGGATTAGTGAATAAACTACCTACCTTATAAGGCAGATTGTCTAAACCAGACTTTCCTTCCTCCCCAGAGAGCTACCAGAGTGCTTTCTATATGTTCTACTTCATCACCTTTGAAAATAACAGCTTTCACTGGAATTCATTCTTTGATTTCTCTATGGGTCTTCTACTCTCTCCAGTGTTATCAGAGGGCTTTTTCTGAATCAGCTGGACACAGCACAATTGCACCAAGGCACCCTACTGGCTTATATCCTGACAAAGTTAACAAATAATTTGTCTGGTTGAAAATAGATTCCTAGCCTCGCCAA
>VYZV01008082.1:27129-44893 GCA_013401275.1 Pandion haliaetus | reverse complement strand
GCACGGGTCCTTTCCACAGGCTTCTCTCCAGTCACACACTGCTCCACGTTCACCGCCATGTGCTACAGGGGGACAGCCTGCCATCTCACCATGGGCTGCAGGGCCATCAGCCCCCTCAGGTGCCCCTCCTCCCCCTCCTTCTTCACTGACTCCAGTATTGACAGAGGGGTTCCTCTCACGTTCCAAACCCCCACACACTGCCAGTTCCCCTTCTTAAATATGTTCTCCCAGAGGCGCTACCGCCATCACTGATGGGGCCTGGCCTGGGCCAGAGGTAGGTCCAACCCTTTGGAGCTGGGGGAGCTTCTAGCAGCTTCTTAGAGAGCCACCTCTGCAGCCCCCTCCCCCACCACCAAATGAAACCGCACCACACAAACCCATAACAATATCATATGAGGACCCTCAGATTGTAAGCTTACTGGGCAGAATTTTTTTCAAGTGTCACTAATTCCATCAATACATGTAATATGTCCATAACTCTCACATTCAAAAGTAAATTATGGATGTCTACAAAAAGATTCTGCCCATAGCCATTCCTAAGTTTAACAGGTTTTGGAGGCTTATACTTTTTTTCTCCTTTTTTTTCTTCCCACTTTACTACTTCTTCCTTTTTCCTTCTCTCCTTGTCACTCCTTCTGAAGCTGCACTATTATGGGAAGATTTGCTTGTGAGAAGATGTGATTTACATTACATCTTGAAGTCTGTTAAATTTTCCTTCCGGAGTCAGGAACCTAACACAGGAAACACTTCTGAGCATTGGAACATGGATTCCATACACTTTAGCATTATCAATAAGCACAGCTGCATGGTGGATCTTGGATAGAAGCCAGTATCTAAAATGTTAAGGTCTTAAATATAAGGACCAGGAAGTTGATTTGTATCTGGATAATGAATGCAGAAATCCATTAGAGTGTGCAGATTTCCATTATGATCTCTTGGCAGGTTTTTCTGCTTAAGAGGTGGGCTGCTGAGTGTTGCACAAGATGAAACTTCTGTGGAGCCCTTAGCCCTAGTTAGGAACATGGAGATGATAAAAGCATGAATCACAGTTTCCAGATCTTCTTTTGACAGGAATAGGCACAGTCTCCTGGGAAAGTGGAAGTGCAACCATTTCTTACCACAATTATCTCTAGTCAGGACTATCAGTGAATCTAATACAGCCTCAAGATTGTTCTCCATTATCAGTTAGTGGGGGGATATCCTCTGTTGAACGTATAGTCAACATTACTGATTGCTCCTTTCAGTGTTTTGCATTAAGTTACTTTTCCCTTTAGGAGGCTGCTTTAAAAATTTTAAGCATCTTGTTCGGCTATCAGTGGCCTTTTAGCTACTCAGATCCTTGCATCAATTTAAACTTTTTCTTCACAATTTTATGTTCCCTCTTTTGGATGATAACATCAATTGTAGAGGCTAAGATGGAGGTGGTGGAGCTGGTGAAAGTTCAGCAAAATTGTGGTATTGCAATTATCTCCACAGATCCACTTGTTTCTGAAAAGGAGGGGTAAGAGAAATCCTTGCAGGGCTCCATGTAGATAACCTATAGATGGACAGCTATCTCACAATTCAGTGAAATCTACTTAAAAATGGTTCTACACCACCTTGGGTATTCCTTAACCAGATCACTGGAGGCCACCTATCACCACCACCCAAGCAGTCTGCAATGTCTATTCCTACATGTAGCCTGATGATGAGGGCTCCAATATGTTGACATAAGTCATATCTTTGCACCACAATATTCTGATTGACCAATCAAGAAAAGGATTTTAGAGAGTATTCAACAGCAGGTGAGATCACTCTGGTCAAATGTTTAGTGTCTTGAAAGATCTATTGCACATTATGATGGTTGGGAGATTACTTTCTGTGAACCAGCATTTATGTTTCCGGTCATTAAAGTAGCCAGTTGCACTTTGCTAGCTTTTACTAGCTATTAGGGTCAGGAATTTGCTTAATAAATCATAATAGCATATGTGAAGACATTTTTTGAATCTCTTAAAGTATACAGCACATTATTGGCCATGTCTACGTAGACTTCACCTTTTTTATTATTTGAATTGTGTTTGTGCATTTTTCAAAATAAAGTCCTGGATCTCCATACGTTAAGGAAGAGGCCTGCATAGATTTTTTTTTTTATATAGACTGAGGGCAGGTGAGATTCATTTTTCAACTTTCTGAACTTACACAAAAATGCAAAAATACGTAATTGTTTTTGTGATGCAGACCCATGCATGTGTATGGTCATATACCGAGAAAGAGAACAAGTAATTTATGCCTAGCTTTTCCAGCCTGGTGAAGGAAGGAAGCCTTGAATTGCTTCTATTCCCCTTGGTCCAGTGCATTTAGAAACCAAAGACTGTACTGACCACAGGATAGTAAAGGAGCTTCTTGTGATCATGTAGTGTTACACTGTGGTTTCCTCACTATAAGGAAAATTTTCATGAAAGACATGGCATAACTGATTTGTCCACCTAAAATGGCATAAACCATTTGGAACAGAGTAAAAAATCTCATCCTGTAAGATATATATAAATATTGCTGTACGTGATTGTTGGGTTTATAAATACAGTGTGTGTGTGTGTGTGTGTGTGTGGTTTTGCATATTATGCTTGAGCTCAGACCTTGTTCTTCCTCTCTAGCCACAGCCACCAGAATCAGCATGGAAAGGTTAAGGCACATGCTTCCTTTAGTCACTCACTGTACATTTATTTGTACATGTGTTTATTTAAATATGTACACACTGCAAAATTGAAGAACGTGAATTAGCTATCAATAAAATACTGTTCATCCTTCTCTTTGAAAAAGAAGAGTACAAAGATCAACAGGACTAGGTGAACTTTTTGTTCGCTGTGGTTCTTTGTACTGCTGTCTGCCTTAAAAAACTTCCTACATTAATTTTTGGATTACAACAGAGCAGAACTCCAAAATGTGGGGTTTTTACAAAACCCGTGAACTTAAATTAATGGCTCTGACTGTTCTCTGCCTCTGCTGTTAAATAAATAACATTTATTTGATTGAAGCAATATCTGGTGTTATTTGATTGCTTTCCTTTAGCAAGGTCTGCAGGAAATTTATGCATACAACACTATACGTATATATGTATATGTTTCAATCTTTGGAATGGTCCTGCTTCTAATACTTTTTTTAACTCCTACATACAAAATATCAAAGGGTTATAATTGTTGAGATCATATGCTGTAAATGTAGCCATGGTTTCAGTCTCTATTAGTCGGGGTTTTTTTCTTTCATATCACTATATAATAATTTGATTGCTCGAGCTCTGACTTTGTTCTCTTCTATTCATTGCCACCCAGACTCTCTCACCTACCAGGACCACTGTGGAGAGGCTAGGACTTAGGGCTGTTGATGCTCCATGCAGATATGAAAGAAATAAAAAAATAGTCAGAAGAACTACTTCAGCCTAGAGATTTGACTAGCAGTCTCAGAGCAGTCTGGTTTAGGGTGGTAGGGGTTTTTTTCTTTTCCTTTTTTTTTTTTAAATTTTAATCAAGATTTTACTGTATTTCTTTTTTTTTTTTTTTTCCCTTAGGGCTAGAACCTTGCATTCATACAGCACTTCACACAGTGGGACCTTGATCCTGACAGGGACCTCTGAGTGCTACCATTATACAAATAATAATAAGATGAAGCAGAACAAAACAGGAGCCCTATGGGCTAGTTTTTAATGCTCCTATCTCTTCTTCATCAAAATTAAACCAATTGAAAGATAACACTGAGCAGGGGATTTTTTTTTTTTTATTTTGACTGATTGTACATTTTCATAACACACACATCATGAAATGAGTGCATGACTCATTGTCAAAAGAAATGATAACACTGGATTCACTTGGTTTTACTAGGCAGGCTGCTATGCATACATTGTTTGGTGGCATCCTATTCTCCTGGACAAACAGTAATTGTAAAGGGATTTAATGCTATGAGAAAACGCTTACTTTTTAATTGTTTTTATAGTATTATTTTAACAATTGTATTCTGTTAAACAAATCCACAAAAAAAATGCTTAATACCACAAAAACAGATAGAGCTAAGTTTATGAAATTTACAGATTACCTAAAATGCTAGGAGTTAATTACAGTCTGCTTTCCCTGGCATGTCAGCTTGATTAAATTTGGAGTTCCAAGATGAATTGGCCCAAATTCATTAGTGTTCCCCGGGTGCATATGTTGGTCAAGGTCAAGCGAAGCACATTGACTGTAGTGTTAGTCAGGAGGGGGAAGGGTTTCTAAAGAAGGTGGACTCTTAAAAGGTCTGGGGTTGCAGCAAGAAACTTTGATACTTTTTAACTTAATAAATCTTGACAGCCTAATCATGGCTAAGCCTTTGCAGTGTTATTGGTACAGATGGCAAAGCTAGACATATTTAAAGAGATCTCAGCAGCTAGTGGCAGGAGAGCACTGAATCCAAATGCACTGTTGGGCTCTCAGAGAAAGTGCAAGAAGGGAGGATAAAAAGCTACACAGCATTTCCATCTCTTGACATCTCCAACAGCCTCAGATACAAAATATGATAAGGCTCCTGCTGAGCTAATAAGCCCAACAAATGTCTGTGTCCATGAAGTAGATGAAGTGGGATCAAGTAGTTGGGGGCTGCTGTATGAAAATAAGCCAGCACCCAGGGTATAATGGCACTGTAGAAAGCTGCAAGGTCAGGCTGATGACAGAAACACTGGATAAGTAGAGACCCCATCAGTAAAACAGGTTTGCCTGCTGGATCTGAGCCACATAACTATTAAAAAAAATCCCTATATTTTAGAAAACTCATATAGTTTAGTAAATAAAAGGACAGTGTTTGGTTTGTTGTGTGAAAAGCTGCAACTGTTTCCTACTTATTGTCATATAGATTGTATGATGAATTGTTTCTCTGCAAAATATTACATGAAAACAGACCTGAAAAGAGGATTTGACTGCAAACTAAAGGAGATTTTTAAAGAAAGCAGTAATATCAGATGAACCATAGATTTATTCAAGGCCTGCTGGCATGTTACAATGTTTTTCTCTTAATGTCATGTACATCAAGTATATCTCTATTCACCTCACTCTTAGATAGAGCTCTGTGTGTTCCAATAAAATAATTTAAGCTGAAATCATGCTGGATATATGAGAGTGATAAATGTGGCTCCTTTCATTTGCAAAGAAAAATAAAGACCTATCTTGCTGAAATAACATTAAAGTAAAAATTGGGCATTGCTTTGAATTTCAGGAACGTGTCAAGCTGTTGCATTCATTCTTAAAGCATCATATTCACTTACTGCTATGTGTAAAGGTGTGTTTGAAAAGTACAGAACCTTCTAAATACCATGTGCATTTGTTTATTACATTTGGTACACAATGTAAAAAATCTGACAGCATGCCACAAAGGTCATACCTATAATTCCCTTTAATTTAACCATGTCATGTTTTAAATCTATGCAAACATAATTATTGCTAAATTCTAGTGTGCTGTACATGTGCTACCAAAGCCAAAACAAGCCAGATCTCGTCCTATGAGTAACAACAGCATTAACAAAATAAATCGGTAGTGATAGATGATGAATATTTATGATTGTTTCTCTCCTGCCATTTTAATCATTTACAGATATTTTCAGTTTTCATCCAGTAGAAGTACAACTGAAGGCAGTGCCACCCCTGGAGTCTTAAGGAGGATGCATAATAATGTGGCAACCAGCCTCCTTCCCTCTACTCAGGGCTGGGTTGTATATCATATTCACAGGCTTGCATTGGGATGCAGAGCTGCACTGCTCAGCAGGAGCTCCAGGAGGCATGGTGCCTCAGGCAGGCACAGTGTCTCCTGAAGCTCTGCGGCGGCGTGTGGAGAAGTGCATTGGCTGCTCCAGCCTTTGAGGCTGCAGCGTGTTGCTCCTGCCTACCCCCAGCCTGATCTGCCGTGCAGGACAGGGGGGACGGCGAGGTGACCCAGTCCCCTCCCAGGCCTGCTCCCACTGAGGACGGAATCTGTGGCAGAGGCTCGTTGAGCGTGAGCAAGGACTGATATTCTGTTTGATCCTTCTGTGATGGTGCAAACTGGAGGAGAACCTCCCGTTAGTCCCCCTCTTCTTCGAGGCTTTTTATCTGGATTAGGTTTGTAGGTGGCTGCCACTCACTTTAACAGCTCATGTTTCCCTCCCCCCCTGCTTTCACTTACATCTTGCATGCACATGACAGTATTTTTCCTGCCCTGCCAAGCATCCTAGTCTGTATCTTCCCATTTATCATACAAACATCTCTGCACTTTTTTACTGTACAACTCCTTCCAATCAGCAAAAAGCCCAGAAGCAATAATATATTTAAAGTACCCTGCCAGAGCATTTTCATTGTCTGATGGCTAAGAAGAAGAGGAAGTCCGGGAGCTGGGGAACAGAGGAGTAGGAAAAGACTGAATCTCCTTTGTACCACACCCAGATCACGATGGGGTCCTGACCACAAATAGGGGGCTAGAAACCAAATAGTATATAAAACATAATGCCTGGCATCAAAAGAGACCTAGAGCTCCGCCCCGTGTATTCACCCTAAAAGAGCACTGTAAACATCTAGTCCTGTCTTATATAGGTCAGAAGACACACTGACTTCATGTCCTTCTAAATGTTCTCTTAGTGCACTGAAAGTTGTAAGAAGCAGCCAACAGCGGGATGGAAAACTGTATGTATACAAGTGGCACAGCTTTGCACTGAATTCAAAACAGGGCCTTACTCAATGCAAATCGTGAAGTGACCCCAGACAGAGGGCTGGGCTTTCAGGGTGAGAGCAATGTAGAAGTTAATAAAATACAAATTATCAAATAACCGAGCATTGCCAGTTTACATTTTTCAGAGAAGCAGACTCAGTTCACCTTTTGAGCTGAACCAGGCAATGGAACACAGTGGGTAACACCCTTAAAACTAAATGTGTGAGATAAAGGATCAGTGTTTAGCTGCATTGTGGGTTATCTGGTCCACCACAAAACTGTACAAATGGCAGGTGAGTTGTAAAGAAGGAATGGCCAGGTTTTGGCTTAGCAGAAAATGCAAGGAAGGAGATGCTGAAAAGGACAGAGAACAAAAGCAGAAAGACAAGGGCTAGTTTGCTAGACAACTCCTTTGCTTGGTTGAAAATGTTGCTAGTGCAGCCCAGTTACTTAAATCTGCCTGGATTTTTGCTGCTACCAGTGGCTGGTGCTGTAGGTTGTAATGGATCTATATATCACATTGAAAAGCCACAGCTTGTTGTTTCATTCCAGCTCACTATACTTCCTTTTCCTGAAGCAAGTATTCATGAAGATTTTCACCTGCTTTTTGCAGCCATTGAATTTTGAGATAGATAATTTCAGGTAAATGATCTCATTCTAGCCTCAGTGCGTCTCTTAAAGATTCAGGGGGCTGAACTGTATCAATTCAGACAGCAGCACACAGGTTTATCACAACTTAGAACTGCTCCACTTCATCTCAGTGCTAATGTTAGCTTTTCTTTCATACTGAAGAGATGATCATGAGGGACTGAAAAGGGGGGAAATGTGTTAGAAAAAGTTCTTAATTGATGACTTTTTAGAAATTATGGTTTTAACTTTTTTTTTTGGGGGGGAAGCCACCTTCATTCCTATACCTTATTAGTATTTGCAAAAAAACTGAGGTCATCGACTTCAACATGTACCCAGTAGCTGTGGTTTCTCACTTGTGTCACAGTAGAGATTTAACCTGGAAAAAAGTCTGAGGAAGAACAATTTTAGGAATGATTTGTGGTCAGCTGTGACAGGAAATGTCAATGGTTATTCTATCCATGAAGCATGTACTTGTGGGGCAAGGAGAATTATATTTTTAAGAACGACCTGGATATACTTAGTATTAAAAAAAGGAAAATACACACTTCGCAGCTGGCATTGAGACCTAAGGAACAGTGGTGGATTACTTCCTAAAACACTGAAAGATTTTAGGAAAAAAATCAGGATGGATCTGCTCTCATTTTATAGAATATTTCTTAAAACTTGCTTAAAAGCATAGATAGAAGAGTTGTATTAATAAGATCATACCTTTATGTTATTAATATTATTGGGTATATTTCTTTTGCGTTTGTGTGGCAGGGTTTTGGTAGCGGGCGAGGGGGCTGCAGAGGTGGCTCCTGTAAGAAGTTGCTGGAAGCTCCCCCGGCTCCAAGTCGGACCCGCCTGTTATGGGTATGTGTGGCGCAGTTTTCTTTGGTAGTGGGGGAGGGGGCTGCAGAGGTGGCTCTCTAAAAAGCTGCTAGAAGCTCCCCTGGCTCCAAAGAGTCGGACCCACCTCTGGCCCAGACAGGGAGTGACGGTGGCAGCGCCTCTGGGAGGACAGATGTAAGAAGGGGAACTTGCAGTGTGTGGGGTGATTGGAATGTGAGAGGAACTCCCCTGCAGATACCCAGGTCAGTGAAGAAGGAGGGGGAGGAGGGGCGCCTGAGGAGGCTGATGGCCCTGCAGCCCATGGTGAGACGGCAGGCTGTCCCCCTGCAGCACATGGGAGTGAGCGGGGGAGCAGATGCCCACCTGCAGCCCGGGGAGGACCTCAAGCCGGAGCAGCTGGATGCCCCCAAAGATGGCCGTGACTCCCTGGAGAAGCCCACGCTGGAGCAGGCAGTGCCTGAAGGACTGAGGCCCGCAGAAAGGACCCACATTGGAGCAGTTCATGGAGGACTGCAGCCCGTGGGAGGGACCCCACAGTGGAGCAGGGAAAGAGTGAGGAGCCTGCTCCTGAGGAAGAAGGAGCAGCAGAGACAATGTGTGATGAACTGACCCCAACCCCCATTCCCTGTCCCCCTGTGCTGCTGGGCGGGAGGAAGTAGAGAAAATCAGGAGTAAAGTTAAGGCCAGGAAGGAGGGGGGAGTGAGGCGAAGGTGTTCTAAGATTTGGGTTTACTTCCCATTATCCTTGTTTTGATTTGATTGGTACTAAATTAAATTGATTTTGTTTTTTTTCCCCAATTTGAGTCTGTCCTTTGCCTATGACCATAACTGGTGAGTGATCCTTCCCTGTCCTTGTCTCAACCCACAAGCTTTTCTTTATATTTTCTCCTCATCATCCCACTGGAGGGGAGAATTAAGCAAGTGGCTTCATGGTGCTTTGCTGCCGGCTGGGCTTAAACCACGACAATACTTCTGCAGAAAAAATTTAGTACTTACCTTCCTTCATCTTTTTAGCAGCAGTTAAGTAAGTTGTAAAATGAAGTCACTCATTGCCTTTTTGATAATACTTCTGAATTATTTTAACATGATTTTGAAGAAACAACTTCCTAGAGTCATACGCACTGTAGTACTTTAGTTTGCCTAATCCTTTCATGCAGAAGGGATTTAGGAAGACTAGAACAATCTCTGTCTTTTGTTGTGCTGAGAAGTTAAGGGTCAGCAGACTTGAAATCCCAGGGTGGACAGCACTCTCAGTGCAACCAGTGGCCAAGGGTAGGCTCTGTTTATTATTGTGCATCACCCAGCTGAATAAGTAAACCGTATGTGGGAAGAAGAATATACAGTCATCTAGAAAGCAAAGAAATGCGTTGAGGGTTCCCAGGGTGCTATTCAATTCCCAGCAAAATAAAGCCCCTTGTTGTCTCAAATTCATACACCAGTATACCTCATCTGCTGTAATGCTAACTTGGGGCTGAAAAAGACCATGTGCATGTGAGCTACCTGCTTCACTGCAGAGCGGCACATGAGAATGATATCACTGCAACAAGTGCAACAAAACAGTGCAGATGACTATCCCAAATGCCAGCAAATGTTGGCAAATGCATTCAAAGAATAAAAATGCAGCAAGCATTTTTCCCTGCTGCCAGTTCATTACAAAATTTTCAGTTAGGATAAAATTTTTAAGCCTAATTTTCTAATTGACTGTCCCTTGAAAAATGTAGATCCCTTTTGCATACAACCAATGTGATATGTGATGTTAAAGAAATGTGGCTACTTCCAAAGAAAATCTGATTAAAAAATCAGTAATACACTAAAAGCTTCACTAAAAGGGTCTGCAAAACAACTAATATACGTTCCATTTAAGATGATTAATTTGAATAACTGTAGAGATGGATGAGTGTAAATGAAAACACAGAAGAGGATTTTGCTATCATCTCAAATACTTCATCTAGCTATTAATTTAAAAGTACATAGATTTTGTAATGATAGATAAGAACAATAACATAGAACAATTTATATTATATAATTATTTTAACATGGGTAGCTTAAATATATAAAATATTAGTATCTTCAGCATAATTCATATATATGTATATATAGTGTAACTACCAATGTACATTTAAATCTCTAAAATATAAAGTGCAGGGAGTATTTTGACTGCATGTTTAATTTTTTTTCCATTGCATCACAGTAAATATTTCCAGTCCTTTACCATTCTTTCTTTTTTTTTTTTTTTCCTCCTTGGAAGAAGTCTCTCTCTCACAGAACAAAGGAAATGATAGATGTGAGCTTCTATGATTGCTGAGAAGGCAGACACAGTAATGACACTCAGAAAATTCTTTTCAGTTCAGAAATCATATCTAGTACATTAGAAACATTCAAGTTTCCAGAGCGCTATGTGCAAAATACTGGCTTTCCCTAGGATCTTGGTTTGTTGTTAAAGTAAATTAAATAAAACATATCAAATGAGCACTTTTCTAGGTAAAATATATGCCATGTAGGATAACTGAATTTCTATCTTTTTTTTTTAAGTTATTTTAAATTGTTATTTTTGAGGCAGAACAGACATATAGGGTATCAGATAAGAATTGTATGTCTTTGTTACTAATGCAGTATGTAAGAGGCAATACATACTAGCACCTGGATGCCTAAGAAATACAGGATTTGAAGGTTAATTGACTCACTGACACCTGAGATTGGATTTGTCCCAAACTTTTCATAAGTACAGAGACTTTTGTATAGATACATGTGTGAGTCTGTATGTCTGTGACCTAATTCTGACTTTCCTCCACCTTCAGCTCAGAGGAAAGCCACTCAGAATGAGTTGTGACAAAAATACGGCAGGGGAGAGAGCTGGCAGTGAAAAGCAGAGATTCTTGAAAAGTGAGGTACATTCTTTAATTTTTTGCTTAAGCTGTGTGTAGGTATTCCTGGTTCCAGACAAAATTTGAAATGGCGGTGGAAAATGTTGCGATTTCCATAATTTTCCCTTACACTTCCAAGAAACAAAGGGACTGTGTTTTTGTATACCAAAATCCATCAAAAATATTAACCCATTTGTCCACTGAAATTCAACATTTGCCAAAGCCATACAAAACATTTTGATCATTCCTTGCTAGAAAGGTGGGATTTAAGTTTACAGAATTGGGACTGTGATCCTCATGGTCACTGGATACTAATCAGCCTACACTGGGCAGCAGGAACCAAGTGTCCCAGGATTTTACTTACCCAATTTCGCTGCTCCTGCCAGCACCAATTTTTATTGTTCAGTCCCACCTTTTTCTTAAATAACTTTGCTGGTTGTATCCATCTGCAGTGAATAGAAACAGTAGGTCCAAAAAAGACTAAACAGAATAACCACATGTATTCCATAATTGCTTAAACAATGTTCAGAGCTTGACTTAGAGAATTAACTTATTTTTCTGTTAGCTTTGGCTTAGGGTTATGACTTTTTATAATATTTACTAATGTGCTGTCAGATATTTTGTGCTTTAATTTAAATCAATACAAAGGCCACACTGACTTCAGTAAAAAAATTTGAATTTTGGAAATTTTTTTTATCCTGTAATTGATATTCATTACTTTTTCCAATTCTTCATGTTAATTTAGTCCTTTCCTGAAAATAAAAATGCTACAACCATTTTTTCCTGCTCTCACACTTTTAGTTAGGCGTTATAACACATTTTCTACATATCATAGCTGTACCTTGCCCTGTAGTTCGAAAGTGCTTTTATTTCTTGTTTCCTATCCATATCAGATATTTTTTTAAAGCAAACTATAAAAGAAAAAAAGAATCTTATACTTGACCTTCTTAAAGTAAATCAAAAGATTAAATATTAGAATTTTTTAGATTCTTTTTCTCTAGCAGGGCTGATCCAACCTATGAAAATTTTATTGACATTAAACTGTACTTTCAATAGAAAAAAAGCCAGTCATACTAAGTGTTAAATGTGAACTATTTAGATTGGTTCAGGCCTTTTGTATACCAGGTTATAATTGGTGATGAACAGTTTGCTCAACTATACACATGAAAGACAGCTAAAATCTTGACAATACTCATTGGTCTAACTGAAGGCTAGTACATCACCACTAGTTACAAATGGTTGCAATGAGATAGCTCTCTACTATGATTCACACTTTAATTAATGTTGCAGAGAAGCCTTATTTTTTGCTGCATGTCAACATATTCCCCAGAATTTTCTTTTCAATTTTTATTGTTATTTTAATTTTCATGTTCATTTGAATTAAAGGGAAAACATTTGGTTTTCATAGCAGTGTATGCAAATGTTTTGAATCACTGTGATTTGACCTTCTGTAGTTTACAAGCTGTGCTGGCAAAGCCTGGCTTACTTTCAGCTACAACAACTGATATATTGTGTTGTCTGTGGTTTCTTGTTCCTGACTCTGAAGCCAACGAGGTTTTTTTTTTGGAGCCTTTGTCCAAACTGTTGTAAAGCTATTTTGGGGGTATAGCAGCTTTCTCATCTGACAAGCTCAACTATTCCTTGCATTGAAGTTGTTAGTATCTTTAAAAAAAAATCTTCCGTTGTTATTTGATGTATTTCTACACTCCTGGTACAGCTTAATACATGTGCTAACAACCATTCTAAATTAATTTCCAAATACTTAACACTTGCTACATGTTTAGATTGCCTATTTTTAGTTAGCTTTGGATACATACCTATAGTGGCCTACTATTTACAGGAACAAGTTAAAATATCTACTGGCAACCTCGTGACTAGGCATTTCACAGCTACAGCTGAAAGGTCTATCTGGTATAAAAGCACTCTTCAGGATAAAGTTGATGAATTGTAGTAATCCTGACTGGTGTCAGGACAAAGGAGTCTCTCTAATTGAGCATGGCTGGAGAATCAGTAAGGGGTAGTATTAGTTAACTGGCCTAAAATGAAACTTTCAATAGGCCATGCCTCCCCCTCACACAGAAAATGAATTGGAGCATTAAAGCCACTCCCCTACATCATCTCTTATCAAAGACCTCCATCTCTTGCTCATATACAATATAGCCTGCTCCATAGGCTCTGGTGCCAACACTGCTGTTTCCTCCACCACGTTGTGCTATGCAAAATTAACTGCTCTTGTAAATGGAAGCAACTTTGACAGCAGTGCATCTTTACCTCTTTGAACCACTGGAGAATCATATGAATAATATTCATCAGTTGCTGAAGAGAATGAGAGAGACATCTGCATTATTTTTATGAATACCAACTGTGGCTGTGGAGTTTATTTCATTGATCTTATCCTGCCTGGCTGAGTAGTTCCAAGAAAACTTTTAGGGAATATTTAAAGGAGACAAACAGTGGTGAAGAACATAAATTATTAGACAGATTATGAAGAAACCTTGTGGAAACAATAGAGAACCTGGAAACTCTACCTGTATTCCCTATACCTAGCTATTAAGAGAAATCAGACAAGCTTAACAAGGTTTTCTCTTCCCAGCCCAAATTTGGGATCAAAGGGGACAGTAATCTACTAAAGTCTCTAAAAAAATGGCAGAGGTATCAGTAGCTAAAGAAAACTGCCAGAGAAAGACATGTGCATTTGGTTCCACAAGAGCTGGCGATAACCCTCGCCTATGAATTAAGTACATCAGCTGAGTGCAACTTATCAACAGTATACAAATAAAAAAATAAATATGGTTAAACAGTAAGGTCATATAGCTCTTCCTGCTTCATCCACTTGCTATACTTTCTATGCAGCTTTGAGCAAATAAATAATGCTTTAGTTTAAAGAAGCTGTTTTGGTTCACTTAAGGCTATGTGGAAAAGTAACTTGAACTCCAAAAAAATATTTTTGTGTGTCTGCATCCACAAGAGTAAAAGCTCCGGTTCCCTTCAGGAATATTATGCCAACATTGTGAAGCAGAAGTCCTGGCATTCTGTGCTGTAGTGTGGATGTAAAAAATAGCTGTGGCTCAAGTACTGAGCAGGTACATCTCCTAATTACATGGTGTTTGCTTGAAAACCAGTTTCAGACAATGATGGTTCCAGAGCTGTGCCAAATAATTTCATTCTGCCTATGTTTATCTTTATCTCCTGACAGTCCTTTTGTCATAACTATTAAAAGGTGAAACTAAAGCCACAAAAGTTGTCTTGTTGAAAATCTTTTCTTACTGGACAGGAATATAAAACCTCATATCCTGAAGAAGAAGTCTTACTATAGCAGCAAGTAAATTCATGGGAAAACAAGAATTTTGGTCCCTTTGACTTCCTGTTATGCTTTTGGGAGGCATAGCATGCTTGCTAAAATCTGATCAACAGAGATCTCTGAGAATATAACATGAAAATTAACTTATAGTGTATAAGAAGGAATAGAAGGGAAAGACGTCTTTTAAAGATTAGCTGAGGGTCTGCAGAACTGGTTGCTTGAATTGTTTTGGAAGACTGATGGGGTAAAATAGTCATAGAACTTCTTAATGATTTCTCTGCTTGTCAGTATAGACTTAAATGACTGGGCTTAACATAGCACTGCACATATCAGCTAAGCACAATGTTGTCTATAAGCACTGAAAAGCTGGTAGCTAGTACAGTTGGGCTTGATGCACCATTACCAGTATGATGCAGATACATTTCTTTGTCCTCAGAAGAAGGAAACAACCCTGGAACTGCAAGGCATGTCCAGAAAAACATATTTTTAGTTAGCGTTTGAACATAGATGTAGAGGGCAAGACTGTTTTCTTGTGCAGAAAGCAATTGGGGCTGCTCTGGTGACACAGGAATCTCAGGGACTGGCATCCAGGAAGACAGTCTTTGAGTGGCTGAATTTAAGATTTCTAGTTGAAAAAGACAAAGAAATTTAACACTTAAATATCTATGATCACAGGAATACTGGTCACCCTTCTAAGTGGACTAGGTGCAAATATATAGATCCTCTTCCTCCAATTTTCCCTCCTTCTCTACCTGCAAATTTAAAATTAATTATACAGTGGGGTAGCTATGGCAAGAACTACTAAAACCATCATGCCATTTAATCTTGAGAAGTGGAGCCTGTGTTCAAGTTCTTGCCTCAGATCAAACAGAAGAAAGATGTAAGCCTGAAGCCCAGATAAGTGACCATGCAGTACATGGCTTACATGAATTATTCTTGATAAGCAGTAAACTGCTGCAGCCTTTAGCTTCAACTACAGCTGAAGGATTACTGCACTTGTCTTGTTATTTCCCTACTAGTATAGCTAGATTGACCAAAGTGTTATCTATGACACTTTAGCCAAATTTACCATATTATTTAATAAACCCATACTACTATACTGACTACTTGTGAAATTTGTGTTATCCCCGAGTACTCCAAGAAGGTGTAGTGTCCCTTCCCCCCTACTGCTAGTGCCTGCAAGTGTCCTTATAAATCTTCACTTCCATATAGTATTTGCTTTTATTTAAAAAACAACTAAAAATACCTCTTGTGCTGCTCCCCCCCTTCCTAAATCTTCTGTTTCTGAAGAGATGCCTGTCACCACTATCATATATTACATACCTGCACAATGTCTTGACTCTACATATGCTGAAACTTCATCCATTCTTCATATCCCCAAATCTTCCATAATGCAATTCCTTTTCTTCTCTCCCCTCACCCCTTATACAGTTCTTCAGACTCTGGCATACGTAGAAGGCTATCATCTGACTTCTTCCATTTATGAAGATATTGTAAGGAGATATATGACCCCTTTATAACAATCATCAAACAGTTCTACCAACACTTCATATCATTACAATGAAAATAACAGTTTTCATTCTTGTTCTTAGACCCAGCTTGGTGGGGGGGTTCTTTGGTTGTTTTGGGTGGGTTTGTTTTTTTTTGGGGGGGGTGCATATTGTTTTATTTATTTTAAGAAATAGATCTACCCCTATTCCACCTTATTCTACAACTATAGTACTGGAACTTGATGGAAGGAAGCACATTTCACCCTGAAGAGGAAGACCTTTCAATTCTGACAGCCTTCTGTCCTCATACAAGAGCATCAAAGATGGTACAAGTTTGTATTTCTTCTCCATTTGCTGTTTCTTCTTAATTTGCTGTTTTTTCTTTGCTTTTATTTTCAGTAAATTCAAGCAACTTATAGATTCATCCAGTAAAAAGTCTGAAAATGTCCACTTTTATTTTCTATTCAAAATTCAAATTAAACTTCTAGAACTCATCCTTTATTTAGGCATATCCTTTATTTGGCCCTTACCTCTGCTACCTACTACCACTGCCCTGATTATCTTATACAAAGGCATCACAGAAAAGAGGAAATCAAGGCTTTGCCTGTCTTATTCCTTGGTGTTTGCTCTTTATTGGTAACAAATTTTTCCTGAAATCACTTTGTGTGTGATAAGCTAACTTAGGTGAAGCTGAGGTCATCAGGAACTACTTGGCAAGGTCATAAAATCACAGAATGGTTGAGGTTGAAAGGGACCTCTGGAGGTCATTGGTCCAACCCCGCTGCTCAAGCAGGACCACCTGGAGCTGGTTGCCCAGGTCCATGTCTAGATGGCTTTTGAATACTCCAAGGATGAAAACTTCGCAACCTTGTATCAGCGCTTGGTCACCCTCACAGTGAAAAGTGTTTCCTGGTGTTCGGAGGGAATCTCCTGTGTTTTAGTTTGTGCCCATTGCCTGTTGTCCTGTCACTGGGCACCACTGAGAAAATCCTGGCTCTGTCCTCTTTGTACCCCCCCTTCAGGTATTTCTACACATTGACAAGATCCCCCTGAGCCTTCTCTTCTCCAGGCTGAACAGTCCCAGCTCTCTCAGCCTTTCCTCATTGGAAAGATGCTCTAGTCCCTTAATCACTTTTGTGGCCCTTTGCTGGACCATTGACTAGCAAAGTGACCTCATTGCAAGGCCACTCTCAACAATCTTTGAATGATCATGACAACTGGGAAAATGCCCGAGGACTGGAGGAAAACCAGTGTCACTCCTGTCTTCAAGAAGGACAAGGACGATGTAGGGAACTACAGGCTGGTCAGCCTCATCTCAGTCCCTGGGAAGGTGATGGAGCGGTGAATCCTGGAAACCACTTCCAGGCACGTGAAGGACAAGATGAAGTCTAGCTCACTAGGCTGGGGATCATTTTCACTTTTGACAGGGCTAAATGGAGTTTTCTGTTTACCAGGAAAAGCCTAACATTAATGAGAGAAGGAAGATCAGAAATCTGGTGTGAAACAGGGTCCAAGGTTTGGAGGCCAAGAACAAGCTCTAGGCAACCATAGAGAGTCATTGCTTCCTCACTAGGTATACTTTTTCCAAGACTATTTTACTTAGGTGTTCCAGGCAGTAGCTAGTCAGGCGGAGTGTCAAAGTCTGCTCTGTTCCTGATTCTTGAAACTCTTCATGTGGCAATTTGGGAAGCTGTTCCCATGGATCCAGCTCATGCTCTTCAGTGACCAGTTCAATGGGAGATTTTTAGTGCTCATCACTGCGTAAGAATGATAACAACAGCGGTACTACACCATAACTGACTAAAGATTCTGCTTCATCCAGCACGTGTGTTCAAGGGATCAGTACCACCTGTTACAGGTTTGTGTGGCACGGGTTTTTTTGGTAGCGGGGGAGGGGGTTACAGGGGTGGCTCCTCTGAGAAGTTGCTGGATGCTCCCCTGACTCCAAGTCGGACCCGCCTCTGGCCCAGGCC
>VYZV01008082.1:8590-21090 GCA_013401275.1 Pandion haliaetus | reverse complement strand
ATTCCAGAGCCGGACCCAAGAGCTGTGTGTTTTTGTTTCAGGGCTATGTCATATTAAGCTTGTTGGAAGACATTGATTAAGGTCAAACAATGTTTGAAGATCAAAAATAAAATTTTTAACTCTGTATGGCTGCATACATTTTGCATTCTTCAAAAAGTGTCATGCATTACTTTAGCCGGCTGAAACAGAAGAGACTGTGAACTGAGTTCTGTAATTCTGAGATGTCAGCACTTCTTAGCATAAACTTACGAAAGATAAAAAAGAAAATGTTCACCTAAAATTATGAACCTAATGTCATATGGCATCCCCTATAATTCAGAGGAAACAGTCACAAAAAAAAACCAATTGTCACTGGTTTCTCCATAAATGTCTGTCTTTGTGATTTTCAAAACTTGGCTTTTTTTTTTTTTTTAAACATTTTTTATGGTTTGTTTCTGCCAACCACAATGGCTTCTGGACCTTTGAGGTTAGTCTGAATGTTTTGTATTAGTAAAGAATACTTATTCATACACTGATTAGTTATACAGTTTTCAGAATGCTCAACTGTAACCCTCCATAAGTTAAGAAATAACAAGTTCAAAATGATAGGTAGAAATTTAAATAAAGGTTTTCATTATTGTTTCCAGAATTGTTCTGTAATCGTATTGTCCACTCCAACCATTTACTGTTTAATTTCCAAGTAAGTTTCTTCTACCCTCTTTGAGATGTATACATATGTATGTATGAATGCAGAGAGAGAGAGAGAGATAGCAATGTAATGCACAGTTACTTGCAAACTATGTGACACAAAACAGCATAATGCTTTAAAATCTAAGTGTTGTCAAATTATTACTGTCACGACTGGATTTTTTATGAAATCAAGACAAGTGGTGAGGCCCCTGGCATTTCAATTCAGCCCTATTAGCAAAAAATTAATTATAGATAAGGAAAATACGTTGCCCAAAAACACCTGGAAATAATTGACAAATGTATGCAACTTAGATCAGAACGTAATTGCCCTGATTCGACCTATGTAGCTTTTTTTAAAAACTGACGTAGCTTGTTTAAGTAATAGTGTTGGCTACCAGATGTAAAACCTCCCAAGCTAGCTTCCTTTTCCATTTGAGCTCGGGCATATCACAAAGGCTCTCTAATGTGAGGGGATACCAGTAAAACAGTGATGAAAACCATAGGTACAAATATCTGCAAGTGGCTCACATGAAAGCATTTATCGCTTTTCATGCGCTTGTATTAAACCATAGTGGAAAAGAGCCCTTCATTGAAAATGCATTAATTATTTGACACTGGTTTTCCTCAGACTTTTTTTTTTTTGCTATGGGATGCAAGTGAAAGATTACAGCTGAAAAAATGATCATCATACTTGAGGTAGGCTCACAGAATCTTTTCTTATGTTCTGTGTGAAGTTGTCTTGAACTGAAACCTCTGCTCCTTAAGGATTAAGGGATTGAAAAGCAAAGACTGAAGCTGCTGTAATTTAAACCCAGTCATTCTCTAGCACAAAGGTGCAAAATGGACTAAGCCAATCTGCTTCTTTGCTAGTTCAGCTAAGAAATAATTTCACCTTTTGAAAGTTTTGTGCTATTAACATTCCAAAGATGTCATTATCTTTAAAGGAAATTTATTCTCTTGATTTTTTAACATGCGATCAGAGCTGTGAGACATGGAATGAGTGGATATGGTTTCAAATTGCAGTTTACGGCATTTCTGAAAAATTCCATCTATGCAATGTATAGATAAATCATACAGATAAAATTAATCAATGAATGCCACTGAGGTGGGTTCTCTTGTTTATAAAAATATCTTGTCTCCAGAAATACTTGCAGAGCAGTCTTCTATTGCTATTTAAAAAATGGTTTTATATTACTAAAGAGTCATAAAAAGTATCAGATGAAACAAACTTAGTTCCAAGGACTGCAAAAGAAAAGGGAGCATTATGCTATATTGCAGATAATTAATACATTCACTAGACAGAAAAAATCCAGTTAATTACTGGGTGCATGTTAACTGATTGCAGGTTCCGAGTTTCAGTAACAAAATGAACTGCATTCACATTTCAGGTTGTTGGTTTCTTTTTAAAGTTTGTCACAAAGCCTCAGTACATAATTCTAATCAAAACAAATCAAAACTTCTTTTTAACAAATACTCCCAGTGGAAGAGCACCATACCCGGCAGAAAATGAAGCCCCAGCACTGTGGTTTGGGCACTACTGTGCCGTGCAAAGGACCTGTCTTTCATTACCGGGTCTAATGCTCTGCTCGTAGACGAGCTCTCCCCTCAGAGCCCGCGACGCTCAGCTTGTGAGAAAAGAGTAGCTCGGCGGCTTTGGGGAGCGCAGCCCCTCCGAGCCGCTTGCTTGGAAGCGGCTCTAGTGCAGGCAGAGGTGGGCTCCCCCCTGCATCCCAGTAGCATATCGGCTGCTGTGAAGTGGAGGCTTCCGTAGAGGGAAATAAGGGAGCTGTAGTTCTTTGGAAGTCTGGAGAAGTTCTTTCCCTGGGGGGAAATACATAAACATATTCTCTTGTGATATGTGTCAAAATTTACTACCTGTAGGAGCGAGTGTAGACCTTAGAATTACTTGTATCAACTTTGGGCTACATTGCGCAGTTTCCATTCGGGTGAGGAAAAGTCGCATAAGTGGTTACATATTTGTAAATCATCTTCTATCACTGATTTAAAACTGTGACTCGCTGTTTATCCATACATTTGATGTGGAGCTGGCAACCAGCAATAATACTAGCTTTCCAGCATTCCCCATTTATAACTTCAAAGCCTAACCTGGAGGACCACCCTCTCTAGAGACAGAAGCAATTCATTTTCCATATTCAATGTGCTCCTCTTGAGAGTAAAAAACTGCCAGTCATGCCAAATTGTGTTGAATGGTACAAGGTATAGCTAGTTTTATCACATGGGCAGCTGACACAAAACTCTTCCACTTATCTTAGGTTGGATGGGGACTGGGTTCAGAGATGAAAGGTCAGTTCTTTATCCACTAAGCCCTCTAGATATTCCAAAATCCCCAGTACATTACAAATTTGAACAGTTTAAGCTCTCTTAAATAAAAGAATCTCTTCTCGAGGTAAAGTATACAGTGTATATAGATGCAGCACAGGAGAAACACGTGAAAGGTCAGAGATGTGACCTTTTAACGTCAATAGTTTTATTTATTGACAAGAAGTCCAGTTTAAAGGGCTTAATGAAAAAGCAAGACAAGAATCAAGGAATCTGTTAAACTGCGTAAATTTGACTGCCTAAATAAATTGTACTGCATGCCTCAGAAATTGCAATTGCTATGAATGTTTCCTGGGGCTTGTTCTTAGCAAAGGAAGCAGCTTCAGAAATCAACAGCATACTGGTTACACTGGCAATCCACAAACTAGTTCCTCAATTTTCCTAATATGGCCTAAGGCAATTAAAGTGGTGTTTTTATTTTCCTTAATATTTTCTTCCATGTCACTTCACAGTTCTGTTATCTCAAGTAAGAAAAAAAAGGTTGAATCAATAGAAACTTTATATTTAGGGCTCATTCCCACTGAAACCAGTAGAGAAAACCCTGATGGCTGGATGATACCCATACAGCTTCTCTAATCTGCTGTGTTTATTTTATTATTTCATTTTATTTTATTTTATTTTATTTTATTTTGTTGTACTGCCCACAGTTGTTCAAGCCCGCACCAGAGAATTCTAGTTAGTATGTGCATTCACAGAACAGTTGCACTTTTATATTGCTTTTATAATAAATGTTTTTCTGATACAGCAGATGTACAGTTGGAAATACTGGTGACTATGTATATAGATAATATAACTAATATATGAATATCAATATAAATAATAGATATGTGTATATGGATGGATTTTCCAGTGGTCCAGAGCACCACCAGGTTCCATTGAAATTACTAGGTGCTGTAAATGCTCAGAAATTCAGAATATAAAGACATTTAGCTCTTAAAAATGGTTTTGCTCCTCATCAAGTGCAATCCAAGAGTTCTGAAGATTAAAAGTGGAATTCAAAAATTTGTTTCCTGCAAGAGCAGTACTTTGGCCTTTTACAGTGCTATTTATAGACTACAGAATTTTGTTTAGGTGAATCAATTATCTGTATCCTCAAGTGCAGATTTTCTTTTCATGGACTTTTGGATTTTGCCTTTTCAGTAATAATGTCTGGTATTATTCTAGTTCAATTTTACGGCTTCTCCTCTGAAGAGACAACTGCCTTTTGTGATGTAATTTAGAGACTTCATTGCGAATGGGCATCAAGACACACAAATTGAGAACACAGGGAAAAGAAACAAAGCTGGAATAAAGATTGCCTTGAACTGCTGGAGCTCTGGCCCAAGGACTCTGCATTCTTGTTTAAAATGCCTTGACAATAATACTGATCATTTCATCTCTAGTGCCTTTTATGATTTTTTCCTGTAAAATGAGAACAGGATAAATTGGGAGCAGCTATAATGACAGAAACTGGATAGTGCAACACAACAAAGTGGTAGTGCTAGTTCTTGTGGTAATCTTCATGTTATTCCTCTTTCTTTTCTTATTAGTGTGCTAAAATGCCTTTGCAAATTGATATTGATAATTTTTCATATAAATAGTAAACAATACCATGCTGTTAACACAGTTTTGTTTATGAAACTTTGTAGCCTAATTAATTCAGAGGGGTCTCTTGTCAATATTCAGACTACCTTCAGCATGACATGATCACTCCATTTGATCTTTCATGCCACAAAATACGCTAACTCTTTGTATTTTACAGATATTTTTAATGATCTCTGAGGTTAGACAAACTATTGATGAAAGATTTCTTGATCAGAACAGATACTTTGTTTTACCCTTAGATAACTGCAAGCTTTACAGTACCAACTTACTGGCTTCACGCAGAAGGGTGAAGCTTGTTCATGACACAACCTATAACAGCTTCACATTTGCAGGGCTTTTTTCCCGTATTTTAAACATCGGTGCTCAGCCTCATTATACAGTGAAGCATACAAACACTGAATCATCAGTTCTTTCACACCTGTGACAAAGCATTAACTAGACGACTCTTCGAAGGAATTATTATAGAATTGCCTGATACCTGTATATCGAGAGTAATTTCTTCATTGTTTAAATTATCTCATTGGAAAGAAATTTCACACACAAAGAATATGTGCACATGCAACTAGCTAGATTATGAGCAAATTCTCTGGTGTCATTCTGGCTTATTTTTAAGAAAAGCTGGAATGCCCCTCAGTTAATCTGCATTATAGTGTGCAGACCAGTTTTTATGTAGCCTCACCACGGTGGTGAAATGACTGTTTATCAAAGGTCAGTTACAGTACTCGGAGCCCCACAATGGACTGAAATGTAGGAGATGAGTAATTTGGAACCTTAATAAAGAAATTTTGCTTTATTTGTGCCTAACCTTGAAAAACACTCACAGATTTCAACTATTCTACAGGATGCAGTGGTACAACTTCTCAAAGGCCTTTTGTCTGCACACCTTGCTGCCTGCCAGAGGCTCACTGTTAGCACTTAGTAACTGCCGAAATACGGGGTGGGTGTTTATTGTATTTATTGACAAGTGTCTTTTGTTTTCCTTTCTTTTTTTTTCTCTCCTCAGATCTTAATGAACTTTCTAGCCTTTCTAGCTTCCTTGCTTTCATTTCATTTTATTAAGGCATTTGGAGGCCTTTACCTATCCCGAGACAGAAGTGCCAAAGAAAGATACTTTTTTTTTTCTTCCTGAGATTCTGGACTGATAATTTGTACCTACTGTGTGCAGCCTGAGTGTCTGAAGTACACATTAAAAGAATAAATGGCTACACTCCAGTTCCACATATGGTAAATGTGTTATCCTGATATTGCCTTACCCTGTCAGATTAACGAGTATATATTTCTTTAAGTTTGCAAATAGAACCTGGTAAAAGTCCTGTTAAAATGAGGAAAGGTTTTAGGGTTTTGTTTGGTTTTTTTTTTTTTTCCCTAAAATGCTGGAGGAGGTATTTTAGTATTATGGCATTAGGAAGAGTTGTATAAGATTTTTACCAAGGGAATTTTACGCTGAAGAACTAGGTTTTCACAGTGATGAGCACCCATAGCACTGTCTAAATTTTCAGCATCTATGAAAATGTGGCCTTAAGTTTACTAGCTGATTTCTGAAAAAAAGCAGTGTCATCATTTCAGGGTGTTCTTTTGGGTTTTTAAATCTCTGAATTGAGATAAATCCAGAGAGAATTTTGGAACAGACTTGAAATCTTGGGGAAAAAAAAAACCAACAGGCAAAAAAATATTATGTTTTAAGTCCCATTGCAGCTAAAGGCAGTTGGATACCTAAAACTGTTCATTATGTTTAAAGTCTTCCCTATTTGACGTGATCTCGGAAACAGAACGTATGTAAGTGTTATAAGATGAATTCTACTACTAACTAAAGCCCATGGATTGTTCATGGGGGTTTTGGACTAGATATATTAAAACATCAAAAGTTCAAAAAGATTTTATTTAAACAATCTGTGTCATGATATTCTGTATCATAATATAGAGGTGAACTGGAGAGAAGATGTGTACACTGCCATGGAAGTTGTGAGAACATGTTGTACTAGTACCTTAGCTGTCACTCCAGACAGTCAAATGAAGTAAGTCAATGGATCTATGGTACAGAGGTCAGAGTGGCAGTATTTCTGAAGAATTCAGAGAAGCTGTCTGGAGGCTGCTAGTGTGTGAGATGGAGGAAGAAAGAGAAAGATGAGCAATGAATTCCCTAAAGCTATTCCCCAGAATGTGTTCCATAATAAATTTTAAATGTGTGTCATATTGGGGTAGAGGGGTCAGATTTACTAATAATTTGCATTAACATTTGTAATATCTATCTTTTATGAGCATGATCTCTTCCAGAGTTTTGAAAGTTTATATTCTTCCCCCATAAATTCAGATCTTTTACTGGCTATGTCATTCTCTGATATTATATACTTTATCTGCATCTTTTATATATGAAATGAAGAAGCTGCTATATTCCTCTTACTCCTTTCTTTGCCTGACTGCTTAGCGGACAGAAACTGCTGTAATCTGCCACAGTATCAACGACTGAATGGGGGAGCGGATGTTTTCCCCATAGAACCTAGACAATAACTCTGGGCAGGAGGAAAATGGACTAACACAAGGATCTGATGAGAGAGAGCCTTTCCTCCCATGACCCAGCTGGCTTGCCCATGACAAAGCTTTTACAGGACGTAACATAAATGAAATAAGAAGAATGAAAGCATTAAACAATGGAGCCAAGAAGAGAGGAAAAAGAGGAACTTAAAGGAAGGCATAGTCTGTCTCAGAAGCAGCAAAAGGCAATATTGCCTGTGTGATTGCTCCAGCCTTCACAAAGGGGATTGTTTGCCTAGCTGGGAGCCTCCGGAAAGGATTAACAGTTTTCCAGGGCAGACAACACCCCTGCAATCCCACCTCAGGGTATCTCAGGTGTGAAGTGGGGGCTTGGGAAGAGGGCAATGGTGCAGGTTCAATTGGCCAGTAGTGCCCTTGGCTGACATCATAGTTTATTTGTGAGCTTATTAAGCCTGGACAGTCCTTTGGGGGCACTCTTGGCAAAGGTCACAAAAGACAAGATTTTGCATAATGAATACATTAAAATCTTTTTGTTAGTGCACAGGGAGCAAGAGGATAATGGCAGTGAAGCTTTGGAATACAGGAAAGGAGGTAAAAGAAAATTAGTCCCTAAGGTAGCAAATATGATCACCATGTGGACTTGGGTTTCTATTTTAGCAAGTGAGCCCTGAGAGAAAAAAGTGCTTGGAAACATGCTGCCTTTTATTTAGATCCAGAGCTACTGCACTGGAGTACACCACAAGGGGCAAAAGTGCCACTCTCCTCTATGATGAGTCATTTATATGGAAGGATCCCAGGTAGTGAACAGGAAAGGATGGAGAATTCTGTATGCTTTTTGAAGATCTCAGGAAAAAAAAAAAAAGAAAAATAATTAAAAAAAGGATGCCATGTCAGCATGTAGGCTATAAATTGCACTTAGTTATCATAAATTCATGCTGAAAATAAAGTTAACATTATCAGATTTTGACCATGAGTCTCCTATGGGACTGATGTCATAATACAGCAGATAGGACCTAGACACACCTTTCCTGGCACTTCAGTAAAGACCCAAATTGGGAGGCAAGGATAAGCAAGTTTAGGTACACATGTGAAGATGGCAGGGTCTTACAAATCAATAACCTGGTGATTCAAAAGACTCAGGGCTGATAAAAGATAGAAACACCAGCTATCAGGGTCAGTTCAAGGGTGCTATAAAGAAATACAAATCCCAGTGAAAACAGATAAAATGCTACTCTAGTTGCTAAGGTACCTTAATCTGATGAGAGCTAAGTTGTGTGAATTTTTTTAAGGGTTTATCATTCTTTGCACTGGTCCTAAAGTACAAATATTCAGTCCTAAGTAATTGGAAGAAAGTTGGAGGAGGACTTAGAAATATAGTAGCTGGACCATTTGAGGAGTGATGTCTTGAGGCAAGTTTGGGCTGAAGGAAAAATCAGTGAATAACTACATTAATTTGCTAGGATGTCTTTCAATCAGTCTATCAAGATCTTTAAGGCACCTGATAAGGGCACCATTTTGGCAAAGCCCAATATAGAAACTACTGTACTTTTTTGGTTGTCAGTAGATCATTTAGAAAAGCAATTTCACATTTATTTTCAGTTCTTTGGGGGAATACTCTCTAATGGAAATAGGTATATCTTTATAATATTTTAAAGTCTGTAAGCAGTTGTAAAGGGCCACACTAGTTATTCCACTAATGATAATTTTCTGTCCTCAGAAATTATTTGCACTAGCCTGGTTTGGCATTTTTGTTTCTACAGAAAATACAGGAGCTAAATGATATAATTCTATTTCACCTCACCCTCCTTCTGTTTGTGCCTCTGTTATTCACTGCTTTTATCTCAGCAGATGATGCAGCTGGTAACCAGCTTCTGCCTCCTAACAGAAAGTTCATCAGCATAAATTGGAAACCTGTGTTTCTTATCCCTGCTGACTCTACATTAGTTGCAGGATCCAAAACGGTCCTGGGTGTTTAGGGTTTTTTTAATTTCTTGTCCAACAAGTTAATCTTTCTAGATTTATTTTGTAAATGGAGAAATATCTGTAATATCTTCACAGGTGTGAAAAGACACTATCTAAATTTGTTTGAATAAATATTGTAGAAACACTTAACATACTATAGAAAGATTTTCAGCTGACAGATGAGGGGAATGCATTGCTTTACAACCTGGGCAACTACCTGTGTTTTATTCTGTCCCAATGAATGCTTAGAATTCTTGCCACTATAGCTAGCATACTTTTAGTGTCTGATTTCAGATCACTGATAGCACAAAGCAGATTCATCAGGGCACAATGCAGGTGAATGCGGAACTTGTTCAATCAATGATCTCAAGAAAGTTAGTCAGTGGCAAATCATCATCAAATGGAAGTGATCCTAGGAGGCTCCTCAGACATCAGCATTAGACTCAGTGTTATTCAACATTTTCACCCATGAGTTAAAACATAAACATAAAACATTCTTACAAAATTTGTGGGTGGCAGAAAGATTGGAGAATCGGTAAATAATAATGAGGACAACAGAGCCATACATTCCGCTCCCAATTGCTGGTAAAATGATATAATTCAAAAAATAATTAAGAAAAGAACCCATGTTGCAACTCAGCCAAATGCAAAACTATGCATGGAAGAAAAAGATCCAGCCCAGCAGCTTGGGCACCTTTGTCTGGGAACACATTGGCTGAGGAAGCTCTAAGTATCATAGTGGAGAGGTAAACACAGGCACAATTCTGAAAAACAGCTATTGGGATCCTATAAATAACCAAGTGAGAAACAGGATTTGGAATTTTTATATCTTTATTTAGCAATAATGAGATAGATAAGAGAATACTTGGTCCATTTCTGTTGTCCACAGTTTAAAGTTTTGGTTTGTTGGGTTTTTTTTAAATCTGGAGATGTTGTACAAAAGAGCCACAAAATGATTCAGGGTTGGATAAAATGCCTACAGTAAGAGACTTTAAGAGCTTGGTTTGTTTAGTCTATCAAAAAGAAGATTGAGGAGTGACTTGGCTGAGAAGTAACTGTGAAAGTATAAGTACTCTCACAATGAGAAAACACAGAGTACTAAAGTGCTCTTTAATCAGGCAAAGAAAGGGATAACAAGAACTAATGGCTGGAAGCTGAACTAAGCCACATGTTAACCATGAGTGGTTAACCACTGGAACAAGTTATAAAACGGTATGATCACTTCCCTATCTTTTAATGTCTACAGATCAAGACAGATTCTCTTTCTGGAAGATAGGCTTTACTGAAACACAAGTTATTGGCCTCAGTACAGAACAATGGGATCAAATGTGAAGGCCCATAATGGAAAACCAATAGCATAATATAATGACCTCTCCTGGTGTTAACCTCTATGAAAAAAAATACCCTAACTGTAACCCTATTGTGCATCACTCAAATGCCATTTGTTATATCTAAGACCAATCCTTGTACTGCTTCTGTCTGAGACGGTCTAAATTTTCAAGTAAGTTTTAAATAACACTGTAGCAAAATGTCTTTTAAAAATGTGTTCTAGAGAAGATGCATTAGCATGAAAGCAGTAATATGATGAAAAGTATTTTTAAAATTAAAATGGTGTTCATAGTTTTAGCAGTCTTGTCATAATAGGTGAGAAGTTAAGATATCATTACTTAGTCCATTGTCTGAGCAAGTAAGCAGTTCATATCAGGGCTAGTTTTGTTTAAATAAAACCTCAGCCTAGCTTTATATTTTCTAGTCTTTTCTGCCAGTTAATGGGTCATCTCCCTCTAACACAGCTGTGACAGGCTCAATAGTGTGGTTTCAGGGTATCATCTTTTCAGATGACAGAGTAAACATACTCATTTGCTATTCCAGGATGAATGAAAAAGAACGGTGGATCATCCTCTATAGATAATCAGAACTCTCTTTCTGTCTGGGATTGGAAAAAACATTAACTCCAAATCACAGAAATATAAAATGTCTTGATGCATGTGAAGAAAGCATCATCTAAATTTCAATTTGAACAAATATTGCAGATATACTTGACATACTGTAGAAAGGCTTTCAGCTGATGGGTTAGGGACATGCACTGCTTTACAACTGGGACAACTCCTGATCCGTTGTGGAGCTGCTGGATTGAAGGATTAGGCAAAAGAGTAGGGTTATTCTGGCAGATACAAAGAAGCTTTAAGCCATTGTTAAATTAGCAGAAACGGGTAAGGTAATATCATCCGTATATGATATGTGTTTTCTCTGAGATAACAGAAGAGAACAGAAGTAATTGACTTGTAAACTACGGACTTGTGATTATTCATAAAAATTGTGAAAAGCAAGAAAGGCATTTTTTCCTTACAATGAGTCAAATACAGGGCATGGTTTCCATGCAGAAGGATCATATTTAACAATATTGATTCAGAAATTATCAGTGTTAGAGCCACCTTTCAATCAGTGAAGTAGTACAAAGCTCTCCTAACTCCACCCAGGATTTGACTTAATTCTGTGGCTTATTGTAGTTTAAATTTACAATGTTTTTGACCTACAGAACATGAATTTTTAATCAATTCTTTCTATTATGGTATAAAATTATATCCACAAAAGCTATAGAAGCAAGAATTTTCTAAGTAATAAAGGGGAGGATACCTGGAAGAAAATGGGTGGCATAAACCAAAAATGTAAATGCAATGCACTATCTGGTGTGTTTAACTTGGCCCCAGGTGCTGATTCCCTTCCGCTTCCAAGCTGACTGCACTTGGGTAAAATCTAACCATTGTCACTGGATCTTCACGCTGAAACACAGACCTAGGTATCTTTTCACCTGGTTTTCGTTGGTCAGGAGATATCACTGTTGAGTGGCCCTTGCGCAATAGCAGAAAATTTCAAACCTTTGAGTTACTTGTGGATGATATCCCCAGAGCTTCACCCAGCTAAGGTATCCCCATCTAACCCTTTCTGGCCAATGTGATGGAAAAATAAGGAACAGTAAGTAGCCTGGCCTGTGCACCATGGATATTCTTTCAAAAAACTTGAGGAACAGTTGTTTGAAAACTTCAAAGATTTTGCAACACACTGTTCTGCATTTAATTCTCTGAGCCATCCAGATATCACAAGCACATCAGGAGGGTGAGCTCCTTCAGTGTTGCTCTCTCCTGTGAGTTTTTCGTACCAGTGGCAATCTGTTATGCAGCAGACATGAGTTTTATGAATGTCCAGGTTACCCACGTTTAAGAAAATGGCTCTACACAATTCTTTTTGCAGTGGTGGAAGGGGAAAGGACAGCAAACCAGAGTCAACCTCTCCCTGCTCCAGACCTGGGATTCCACCTTCCTGTGACATCATTCACTGCCACATCAGTTGGATGGAAATGCCACAGCTTTGGGGGCCATGGTGTTAGCCAAATCAGTGATGTTATCCCAGTTATTAAAATTATCCTAAAAAATTACTCGTATATAAAAAGC
>VYZV01008072.1:0-16945 GCA_013401275.1 Pandion haliaetus | reverse complement strand
TCCTTTCCGTGGGCTGCAGTTCCTCACAAAATTCCCTGGCGTGGGTCCTTCCCGCGGGCTGCTCTCCAGTCATACACTGCTCCAGTGTGGGCTTTCCCATGGAGTTACCGCCATCTTGGGGAGCCTCCGCTCCACCATGGACCTCCCTGGGCTGCAGGGGGACAGCCTGCCGTCTCCCCATGGGCTCCAGGGCCGTCAGCCTCCTCAGGCGCCCCTCCTCCCCCTCCTTCTTCACTGACCTCGGGATCTGCAGAGGGGTTCCTCTCACGTTCCAACCCCCACACTGCCGGTTCCCCTTCTTCAATCTGTTCTCCCAGAGACGCTCCCACCGTCACTGATGGGCTCGGCCTGGGCCAGAGGTGGGTCTGACTTGGAGCTGGGGGAGCTTCCAGCAGCTTCTCACAGGAGCCACCCCTGCAGCCCCCTCCCCTGCTACAAAAAAAACCCATGCCACACAAACCCGTAAGATCAGAGAATAAAGGGTGAGCCAAAATTTAAATTAATTGGGATAGCTACAGTACTGGTAAACAAAGAATGAATCTGCGGAGAGAAAAGAGGCATACAGGCTTTTTTTTCTTGAAAGCAGCTTCCTTTCTTTCAACCTTCTCTGTGGATATTTATTGTAACTGGTACTAACTTAAAAAAAAAGTAATCTACAAACATTTGAGGAAATATGCCACGTGTTTCCAAACCAAAATTAACTCCACAGATAGGAAAATTGATCAGTGAAGTTTAGAAGTAAATTTTAAGTGAAACTTGATTTAAGTTCACCTAACTTTGCAGTCTGACTGTCAATATAAAGACTAGAAGTCTGTAATTTGCAAGTGCCATGAAAATATCTCTAATCAATCTGAACTTTAATTGGCTTTATCATGTTATAGCAGCCCAAGACATGCAGTAATCACCATAGAGAAGTACAGAAGTCTGAATCAAAGTAACTGCCTGCTTCTTAAAATTGGCATCTTTCTTCTACTTCAGTTAAACCATACTTTGTACTAAAGCAAACACAACAATGTTTTTACCCCATGAAAGACAAAGATTCAGCATAAATCAGTCATTTCCAAGGTCTGACAATTTTTGCCAGTTTTTGAAGGCAATTCATTGATCAAGATTATTAAAAAAGAAAGACCATCACACTTGTACAACTTTACTTTGCAATTCTCAGGTGAATTGTTGCAGAGCAATATGATTATTTTCCCTACATGGCTATCTCTCCAAGAATTCCTGTTGAAAAATAAGAACTCTAAGCCTTATTGTGGTATGAGTTTTCCTTAATTTATCTTGACAGTTAGAGAGACTGACTCAGAGCAAGTGAAAATATTTCATCTTCATTGTGGGTGTGGAAGTATCACTATACACCAAGATGTGAGAGGTGTACAGTGGGGAGGTGATTCTCCCCCTCTGCTTGGCTCTCGTGAGACCCCACCTGGAGTACTGCGTTCAGCTCTAGTGCTCCCAACATAAGAAGGACATGGACCTGTGGAGCGGGTCCAGAGGTGGGCCACGAAAATTGTCAGAGGGCTGGAGCACCTCACCTAGGAAGACAGGCTGAGAGAGTTGGGGTTGTTCAGCCTGGAGAAGAGAAGGCTCCGAGGAGACCTTATTGCTGCCTTTCAATATATAAAGGGGGCTTATAAGAAAGATAGGAACAGACTTTTTAGTAGGGCCTGTTGTGATAGGACAAGTGGTAATGGCTTTAAACTGAAGGAGGGTAGATTTAGATTAGATGTAAGGAAGAAGTTCTTCCCTGTGAGGGTGGTGAGGCACTGGAACAGGTTGCCCAGGGAGGCTGTTTATGCCCCATCCCTGGAAGTGTTCAAGGCCAGGCTGGATGGGGCTTTGAGCAACCTGGTCTAGTGGAAGATGTCCCTGCCCATGGCAGCGGAGTTGGAACTAGATGATCTTTAAGGTCCCTTCTAACCCAAACCATTCTATTATTCTGTGAGTATGAATTTTAAAGATAGGCATCAGACAAAGGGTCTTGGCTGGTTAAAGTGGACTAGAATTTAAGGCAATGCTAGCCTGTATTCTCCTGAAGCTGACTTGTATGGTACAATGTGTTTAAGAAGAATAAACACACAGCAGTTGGTAACTCAAATTCATAAACTTAAGATCAGAAAGTGTCATTTGTACCTGTCCTGCATATAAAAGCATAGAATAAGGAGGTTTGTCTCCCTGAACAAAATGCACATCCAATAGTAGATGCTAAGGAGTTAAAAAAGATGAACCCAGTTCTTAGGCACTGTACAGATCAGCTAGTGCTCCCACTCCAAGGCCACTAAATATGAAAATCACAGGATCATTCTTTCATAAATTTATGGTTATTGAAGTATTTGTAAAAGGCAAAGCCCATATGATCTCACTTAATTTCTATTTCACACTGCATTCTAAATGGAATATACAGAAAAGCTGCTTGAAGATTTTGAAAAAGAAAAAAAAAAAGAACAAAAGTGAGCACTTTTAAAAGCTAAAATGCCCAAGAAATAAAAAATATTCAAGAATAGTGAATTAGAACAGGAGAGTGGAAAACACAGAAGCAGAAGCTAAGGGGGAATCTGAACTCTAATTCCAGGGAACTATTGCACGTTACCAGAACTGCACTGCTCAGCAAGTGCTTTCAGTCTTTTTGCTACACCTGTATCTCCTGTCAGGAAGTTCGTTTGATCAAGATATTGAAAGCAGATGTCTCTGTCTTTCACTTCCGCCATGTTCCTCTCCCATATTATCACAACTGCTGCAAATCTAAATTGCTGCCCAGGTACAAGCTGAGGTTTTCAAATACTTGACTGGACACAGCTCAGTTTACTGTCTCTCTATAGATGAAGTGAATTGCATGGAGTTACTAGTTTTACTGCATACCTTGCCTGAGGTCAATCATGTTTAAATGCAACTTTTCTTACACAAATAACAATGACATTATTTTTGGTATTACATTTGATTTTGCTGCTCTAATTAGACCTATAGATTTGTTGTAGACAATTTCTAGACCAAGTCATAATAATGTTGTCAGTATCACAATCATGACAATCACGGGAAAACTTAGGAAAAAACCAATTACAAGTTTACAGTAGCTGAAGTACCTTTGAGAAACTATATACTGACTCAATCAAAAATAATAGAATAACCCCAAATACTCTTTAGTTATTCTATGATAGGTAGTTTTTCTTTGCTAATTGTAATTACATGAGGGATGTGCTTTTTGTATTAAAGCTTCATCTTCCTCAGATGTTTAACCGTGTCAACAGTGAGTTCTCTTAACATTTTCCATATTCACTCAGCAATCCTTTCAGCTATGCCATGTGGGAAGCCCAGCCATGCTGTTCTGAGTTGTAAAACAGGTTGTAAAGGCAATTGATTGTTAACCCAAGATAAACTTCAGTCATAAAGCTGGAATTTTTTCAAAGGTATCAGAGACAGTTTCTCAGACCTTATACATTTATTCCTTTGCTGTGCAATCTTACATACAGCCTATGTTTTGACTCCTGAACAAAGACTACTGTATTCATGGGCCTCAGCTCAACATCTTGCAGGACAACCAGGGGATCAGGCCCAGCCAGTTCATGAAAGGCCAACCTCATCTCCGTCTATGACCAGGCGACCCATCTAGTGGATGAGCGGAAGGCTGTGGATGTTATCTACCTGGACTTCAGTAAGGCCACTGACACTGTTTCACGGCATACTCCTTGAGAAGCTGGCGGCATATGGCTTAGACAAGTGTACTCTTCGCTGGGTAAAAAACTGGCTGGATGGACAAGCCCAGAGGATTGTGGTGAATGGACTTAAATCCAGTTGGTGGCGCGTCACAAGTGGTGTTCCCCAGGGCTCAGTACTGGGGCCTGTTCTCTCTACTATCTTCATCAATGATCTGGACGAGGGGATTGAGTGCACCCCCAGTAAGTTTGCAGATGACACCAAGTTGGATGGGAGGGTTGATCTGCTCAAGGGTAGGAAGGCTCTGCAGAAGGATCTGGACAGGCTGGATCGTTGGGCTGAGGCCAATTGTATGAGGTTCAGCAAGGCCAAGTGCTGGGTCCTGCACTTCAGTCACAACAACACCATGCAATGCTACAGGCTTGGGGAAGGGTGGCTGGAAAGTTGCCCGGCAGAAAAGGACCTGGGGGTGCTGGCTGACAGTCGGCTAAATATAATCCAGCAGTGTGCCCAGGTGGCCAAGAAGGCCAAGGGCATCCTGGCCTGTGTCAGAAACAGTGTGGCCAGCAGGAGCAGGGAAGCGATCGTCCCCCTGTTCTCAGCACTGGTGAGGCCGCATCTTGAGCACTGTGTTCAGTTTTGGGCCCCTCACTCCAGGAAAGACATGGAGGTGCTGGAGCGTGTCCAGAGAAGGGCAACGAAGCTGGTGAGGGGCCTGGAGCACAAGTCTGATGAGGAGCGGCTGAGGGAACTGGGGTTGTTTAGTCTGGAGAAAAGGAGGCTGAGGGGAGACCTTATTGCTCTCTACAAATACCTGAAAGGAGGTTGGAGTGAGGTGGGTGCTGGCCTCTTCTATCAAGTAACTAGTGATAGGACGAGAGGAAATGGCCTCAAGTTGTGGCAGGGGAGGTTGAGATTGGATATTGGGAAAAATGTCTTTACTGAAAGGGTTGTCTGGCATTGGAACAGGCTGCCCAGGGAAGTGGTGGAGTCACCATCCCTGGAGGTATTCAAAAAGCATGTAGACAAGGCACTTCAGGACATGGTTTAGTGGGCATGGCTGATGGTTGGACTCGATGATCTTAAGGGTCTCTTCCAACCTAAATGATTCTGTGATTTTCAGTCCCAAGTACCTTCTTCTCCTTCAGTCATTTTAAGTCACCAGAACCATATGAAAACAAAGAAACAATATCCCAAACCCAAAGAAAGAGTACAAAGCTCAAGTAGTAAAAAACTGGAAGCCAAGCTCCCGGCGTGGCTGAAAGCAAATACAAAGATCATAGCTGATCTCTGGACCAACACAAGGAGAAGTCACCACTTTGGGTCCTTGAAGAAATATCTTCAATAATTCCCATAATATCTGAAAAACTAAGGGCAAAGGAGGCAAAGCTCAACCAAGCAACAGTCTGAAAAGAAGACAGAAGGGGTCAAAGTGAAGGAACAGAACACCAAAGGCATTTTTGACCTGCTTCATGAACCCACGCCTTTCTTGTGAGGAGGTGGCATATGCTAGACAAAAAAAACAAAAACAAACCCAAACACACATCCCCATTACTACATGCTTATTTTTGGCTTCACAAACATTGTAAATCAGAAGATAATCACGCGTACACTTACAGACTCTACTTTTCCTAACTTTACAGACAGAACTCTAACCTAAAAACGTAAAGTTTCATCCTACATCTCATGAGACTACAAAAGCATTCATGGAGGTTTAAAGAATCAGATAAGGACGCAGGGAAAAAAAGAAAATAGTTTAATCAGGTAAAGGAGTCTTCAGGTTCTATCACTCTAAAGAGCATTACAAAATCCAAGGATGAATTTTAGCCTTTTCACAATGCCCTTCAGCCTTTTGACAAAAAGGTTATTTGATGAGCTATAAAATTGCACACCCTCTCTGCTGCATTCTTCGTAAAATGGAAACACTGAAAATATGCAGGTCCAATGTTTGTGACAGAGCACAAGAAAAGTTTGGAAGTGTTATAAGCCTGAGATTGTTATTATTCTGCTTCCTCTACAACTTCAAAGACTGTTAATACAATTAGGCTCCCTCATATTCTTAAAATAAACTGGTGAACTAGGCAGACTTCTTTCTTAATGTATAAACACTATGATTGATTTGAAATCACCAGCCATAACTGAGTGCTAGATGTAGCTATCAGCTATTGCACACCCTCTATGTGACTAAACAATACTAACACAAGGATATCGTGTAGAGCCTTTACTGTAGCACTCACAACCGTATTAAGAGCACTTAATTAACAGCTGGGATTTTAGAGACACCAACAATCATTTTTTAGATGTAGTTCATCTTCTCTCATACCCCACTCCAACGACACATCTGGCATAAAGGGCACCAATCTGTACAGTCGCCTCCAAGCAGTTGCTTCTAATAATCCTGTCTCCAGCTTGAAGCTTTCTATCTTCTTACAAAAAAATGCCCTTCCTACAATTTCAGTGGGAATACTGCAAGTCTGTCACCAAGTACATTGTAAATGTTCCTCTCATAAATCTGCCATCATGTCAAATTTCCGCTATCCTAATTTAAGAGTAATTTTCAAGGTAACAACTGCTTTTGCTTGAGAATTTGGGCATGCAAAGGTGCTTTCTTGGAAGGTATCTTTGCACATGTGACACAGACTAGCTGAATAATAAAAATGATGCAACTACCTTCACCAATATGAAGCCATTTTGTGTTGGAATAAAAAGGTAGTTCAGTTGATTTTTTTTCACAGCAGAACATTTGAAACCTACCAAACCAGCACCTGAATAAAGATTTTACATGTTTAGAAAGAAAGCTGATTTTTACATATACCATTGAGAAGGAATCATTTTTCTTGAGAGCAAGCAATTATTTATTAGAATTTTACACACTGTCAAGAATTATGTAAATCAAGAGATTAAGATATAGGTCATTTATTTCTGAAGATAACTTTTTGAAGTATGAAGGGAGAAAAACTGAACATAATTTAAACTTCTAGTCTTGGTATCAAACGAAGGCTGAGTCATAAAATCACTTAGAAGACAGCTGTAATGATATAAAATGTTACTGTGTAGTAGCTGTTCACTGAGAGAATTCTGTTAAGAGATTGCCCCTTCCAAATATAAACTGTGGTATCCAGTAAAAAATCTGAACTGCCTGATGTAGTAATTCCCCTTCCACTAAGGGAAAATAAGGTTTTACACAACTCCTTCTAGATACAAAAGAGGATACATAGACCTTGTTTATGAAACACAGACAATGTTTTCATTACCAAGTTTAATGGCAAATTTGCTTCTTGTCTGAAAGACTCTCTAGATGATGGAAAAAGTGTAAGAGATGAAAACTAATTTGATGAAAATAAGAGTATGTACTGAAATTCTGTAAGATGTCCCTCTGCTCTAAGTATTAATACAAGTGTACAATAGAAATAAACTCTGCAGACATAAATACTTCAACACCATCTTGTTTAATGGCTGCATATCTGCACGCCTACAGAAAATCCATAAAAATCACTCTATTGTAACTTAAAACAAATACCTTTGTTTGCATCAAGTTCTCTCAATATTTAACATTGCAGCTGAATCATGATAAGGAGAGGAAAGGAACAGGTGATAGGAAAAGTCAGCAGAAAGGAATAAAACCAAAACTACTTAAAGGGACACAGGATGTGACCACACTGCATTCATAACAATAACTACAGTGCACTGTACAGACCAAGATAGCTTAAAAAAACCTCTACGTAGCTACAGAAATCTTGCAATATCATTGCAGTGCATAGAATAGGCTGTGAAACTTGCTCCAAACCCCAGAGCAAATTAGCCTATGCTATGCTGTATTTTAATACCAGTTCTCAAGCTAGAGGGAGTTCAAAGATGGCACAATTGCCAGTTTTGTAGAAATATGCTCTACAATTTAAGTAAAATACTGGGGCTGCCAAGAAAGTCTAAGGGAATTAGTTTTTGCCTCAATTTGCCTACCTTGCTCAGATACTTTTAAAAATACCAACCTTCATATATTTTAGTTTAAAAATCCACAAAAACAATGTTACAAATTATTAAAAAGCAACTTATTTCTCTTAATGGAAGACTACATAACTAAAGCAAATCGGAATGCAGAAGAAAACACTGTAGTCTGAAATAAAAACTGCTATATTGTGACTCAGGAGTTACTCCTGGCCTTTCCAGTAGCTTACCAGGTGACTTTGGAAAATCAGTTTCGTAGTAGTTTGCCTGAATTTCCTTGGCTGCGATAATACCAATCCTTCTAAAGGGCTTTAAGACCTGCTAATGAAAACAGCACTATATGAGAGCTAAGTATTATCAGCATCTTTTAAGATGCTTATCAGACTTCACCATAAATCTGAATTTTTCAGAAGTCCTTTAAAAATGCTTATACTGTGCTTTTATACTTCCCTGCTAATGTTTGCAGGAATCTTTTTTAACATGAAAGGAACTGAATACATGAGAAAACAAATTTAACTATAGAGTACACAAAGTGTCATTATATATATAGTAAATTGAAAAATTAGAGAATGTTTTATAAAGCCCTTTGGCTATAATAATGATGTGTTACTTCTAGGCACATATACTTCAAAAGAAAATGTGAAGTTTCAAGATTATGGTTTAACTCCAACAGAATGAATTTAAAATATTTAAATGATTAAATATTATTTTGCAAGACATGACTTTTCACACAGTATGATACAATGAATTTAAATCAGAGCCAGATAGTACCTAGTATTCTTACAACTGAGAAGACTAGTATGTCAGACAATCTATTATTTTGTTCTGTTTAAGACAAACAGGCTCTCTACTGTCCTTGAAAGCCATTTTTTACTGGAAGAGGGGATAGTGTTAATTTTAAAGTTTATTTATCATGCTTGCAGCAGACACACAGAGAAATGTATGGAGAAAAATTGTATCAGGAGTCTGCAATATTGTCATGATTGCCAAGTTCAATTCCCCACCTTTCCTGTAGGCCCCCTTTAAGTACTGGAAGGCCGCTAAAAGGTTTCCCTGGAGCCTTCTCTTCTCCAGGCTGAACAACCTCAACTCTGCCAGCCTGTCCTCATAGGAGAGGTGCTCCGGCCCCCTGATCATCTTCGTGGCCCTCCTCTGGACTCGTTCCAACAGGTCCGTGTCCTTTTTGTGTTGAGGGCCCCAGAGATGAATGCAGTACTGCAGGTGGGGTCTCACAAGAGTGCAGTACAGGCAGAGAGTCACCTCCCTCGACTTGCTGGTCATGCTTCCTGTGATGCAGCCCAGGATACTGTTGGCTTTCTGGGCTGCAAGTGCACATTGCTGGGTCATGGTGAGCTTCTTGTCAACCAATACACCCCTTCTCTGCAGGGCTGCTCCCAATCCACTCATCGCCCAGCCAGTATTTGTGCTTGGGATTGCCCCGACCCATGTGCAGGACCTTGCACTTGGCCTTGTTGAACTTCAGGAGGTTTGCACAGGCCCACCTCTCAAGCCTGTCAAGGTCCCTCTGGATGGCATCCCTTCCCTCCAGTGTGTGGACCACACCACACAGCTTGGTGTCCTCGGCAAACTTGCTGAGGGTGCACCCAATCCCACTGTCCATGTCACTGACAAAGATGTTAAACAGTGCCGGTTCCAATACTGACCCCTGAGGAACACCACTTGTCACTGGTCTGCACTTGGACATTGAGCTGTTGACTGCAACTCTTTGAGTGTGATCATTCAGGCAATTCCTTATCCATTGATATTGTTATACTACTATCATTAGTGTTAAAGATTATCAAACTATCTTACAAGCCCTTTCTTTACTGAGCACCATTTTTTTGTCTTTTGATTCAGGGAAAAAGGACATATGTATTAACTCAGAGTGATTGCTTGTTATTTCCAGGTCTTTTTCTTCTGGGTTTCCTGGATTTATTTTTTCTTATTCCAATAGTGGCTAACTTCATAGAGAAGATGCTTGTGCTGTGCCAAAACAGGTCATTTGTATTAACTACCATCCATTAACTTCAGTTCCAAGAGGAGAATGTGACACTGATGGAGGAATACTATCATTAAAGGCTGCACAGAGGAACCCAGGACAGGGGACTGCATCTAGTCCTTCATAATAACAGTCACTGGTGCTGCAGAACATTAGTACTGAAGAGTTCAAACACCATCTGCAGACATGCCATGAACTACAGGTCCCAAAACAGCTCCTCAAAACAATTTAAGATGTATAGTACAAAACCCAGAGCTTATGCTGCAGTAAATTGGCAGGGAGATCAAGAATACTTCAGATGTCCTTGGCTCTTTCATCCCCACAGAATTCTTTGGGGATTTGGAAATACCCAGAGGATCCTCTGATATACATAACATTCATGAAGCTGTTACAATAGCTCCTGACTAATCCTTATGGTGTTAACATCTGCCACTTTTCAATATAATATTCATTATTTCCAGAGTGTCACATTTCTCACAGATAGCATGAATGACTACAAAATAATGATTTTTTGATAATTCTGCTTCTGAGAAAACATAAAATGGTGATAAACTGCCATTAACTTTGGCATGTGAAGCCTTGTGCAAAGCCTACTGGAGTAAATGAAAATATGACGCTGCCTCAGAACGAATTTCAGGACTCTATTTCTCAACATGACCATTTGCTTCAGGTTTTTTTATGTTTTAGTGCTAATACTTTTTATTACAATTAAAGTTTGTGTCTTTAATAAATAGCTAGTAAATAAAATAGATTGTCAAAGTATTTTTAGAAGCAACTCACTTTTTCCTAGCAATACACAATTATAACTGCCAGAATTCTGGCATTTTTTAGCAACAGACACGTAGTAATCTAACTCTTTATTTTGGAAGCCTAGTATTATATTAAGCTACATTTTTCTATTCTGTTCACACTACTAATATGTAGAGTTTAACAGGGTGCAAAGCCTTCTGTTTACTTATTACATTTATTTATGTCACATTGTGAAGACACACAAGTCTTTAAAAAGCAAAACGTACAATGAAACTGTTCAGAAGGAGAATGCATATCTGCACATGGTTTAAATGCAGTTTATTAAGCTTTCAAATATTTAAAACTAAATGAAGCCGTAAATACAATTTTGTTTGGTATTTACTTTTGAGTATAGATCTTTTTCTCAATGTGGTCTGCAAGTGATTAGTCAGTGTTTTCCCCTGCACTAAATGTATTAATAGTTCTCATTAGCAATCAGAAGCATAAACAGATTTGTTCGGTCTGTATGTAGAAGGGACTAATAATATGATAAAAAACTAAGAGCACTAATTTTGCTGTCAATTCTATATCCTGGCAACTACCTCTTAAATATGCTGGACTTTTCTTATTTTAATTAGCGGTGTTTCAAAAGCCTTAAATTGTGGAAAAACATTTTATTTTTTTCAAGAAAAAGTTATGTATTTTGACATTTTTTCTAGGGAAAGACCAGTTTTATACCTAATTATGTATATGGATAACTTCTTTCATTTGAGCTGACCAGTTAATTTCAACTTACGTGTGTGTCAGCAAAGCCACCCGTACATGGAACTGTAATATGGATTGGTGTCTCTAAAGACTATCTTCTCCTGATACTAAAATAGACACAGGTCTGTGTTTTCAGTTTAGTAGCTGTAAGTATTTTAGAAGACACTCCACACCCCACTCCAGAAAAAAGAGACAGTTTCTACAAGCAGAAAGCAAAACCATCAGGTACTTCAGCAAAAGGGCTGTTTTCAAACAATAAATTGCCTTTGTACGCAGTCCTTTGGTAGCAGAGACACATTGAACAGAGACATGGCTTTTTCATACTCCCTCCCAGCCTGGCTATGGAGGAAAAACTTGTAGAGATCACCTGTGTCGTGTTTTCAGCCCAGCCGGTAACAAAGCACCATGCAGCCTTCGCTCACTCCCCACCCCTGCCCCTGGCCATGGTGGGATGAGGAGAAAATCCAAAGGCAGGCTTGTGGGTCGAGACAAGGACTGGGAGGAATCACTCACCACTTAAGGTCATGGGCAAAAGACAGGCTCAACTTGGGGAAGAAACAAAAGACAATTTCATTTACTACCCATCAAATCAAAACAAGGATATTNCCACCGGGGGGTCCCTCCCACAGGAGACAGTCCTTCACCAACTTCTCCAACGTGGTTCCTTTCTGCGGGCTGCAGTTCCTCACAAAATTCCCTGGCGCGGGTCCTTTCCACAGGCTGCTTTCTAGTCATACACTGCTCCAGTGTGGGCTTTCCCATGGAGTTACCGCCATCTTGGGGAGCCTCCGCTCCACCATGGACCTCCCTGGGACAGCCTGCCATCTCCCCACGGGCTGCAGGGCCATCAGCCTCCTCAGGCGCCCCTCCTCCCCCTCCTTCTTCACTGACCTCGGGATCTGCAGAGGGGTTCCTCTCACATTCCAATCCCCCCACCCAATGCCCGTTCCCCTTCTTCAATCTGTTCTCCCAGAGGCGCTCCCATCATCACCGATGGGATTGGCCTGGGCCAGAGGTGGGTCCGACTTGGAGCTGGGGGAGCTTCTAGCAGCTTCTCACAGAAGCCATCTCTGCAGCCCCCTCCCCCGCTACCAAAAAACCCATGCCACACAAACCCATCACACCGTGTCACAGTGTTTTACTGTTTTGGGGACTGGAATGCCAAATGCTCTCTGTTACAGTTCAGACCATTCTGGTTCATAGCTGATGGAAAATGAGGAAAGGAAAAATGGAACCCTCAAACCTCTCATCTCTCCCTCCAGGTACCGGAACTGTGCACTCAAATAAGTGAGCTAAAAGCATCAGAGTTCTTTATCTGCATCTGCAGGAAAGTTATGCTCCATTAATTTCTGCTAAATTCACATTTTATTTTCTTCACCACTAAAAGTAATAAAAAAAGGAATAAAAGTTTTCATTATTCCTTTCATTGTATATAACCATCTTTTTAAAATACTTTATTGCCTCAATTTTTACTGAAAATGAAGTAAATAAGATCTGCTATTACAGCCCTGTGGAAAATATTCATAAAAAAATAAAATTACATGACAAAAGTTGCTTCAAAAATGAATGTGAGATATCAGGTGCTTAAAGCCAGGAAGGCAACATTTGTGTAAGAATTTCAACTTTTCTCACTGTATAAACTCAAAACCCCCAAATCTTTTTAACATATGGTTTCTCTCTTTTTCATCTGATCTGAAGAGTACTTAATTAAGTAATACATTTTAAAAAAAGTTAGGAACATAACATGGTTATTTCTGATCTTCCATCTATTTCAACATAATCTACCAATGAAATTTTGCTGTAGATTAAACAGGGGTAGGAGACTTACTTCAAACAATTGGATATTTTCAATCTGCCGCTAAATAAATCAGACTGATACATCTTGTTGAAGGATTGGGCCTACCATCCACTTTCTGTTTAATCCAAGAGGAGGAGCAGTTAAGTGCCTCTTTATTGAACAATAGCTGAAATGTGAAAACCACCACCAGGACTCCTGAAAATATCCTACCCAGGAACACTGCTTCACAGAGCTCCACATCTTTTGGGCAAGACTTGATCTGTATGCAGAGAACATGAAGCTCTAAAAAGGGTTTGTGATTGTCTGCACATCTCTACGTTACCCATATTCTGCTTGTGCCTCCCACCAAGTCACACCACTTCTCAGTGATTCATTTTTCTCCCTGATAACTTCCCCTATGAGAACAGAGCTAACATAGCTTCATGTCCTCAGATGTGCGCCCTTGGTTCTCTGACCTCATCCAATGCAACAGCTCCAGCTCCATATTTCCTAGGAGACCCCTCAACACGAAACAGCACAGGTTTTGTGTAGTCCAGGGGAATTTATTCACTTTACGCTTTGTAAAGTGTGATGGGCAATGCTTCCCTTACATGGGCACTTGAGACTGGGAGCTCTGCACAGCATGGACTGCCTTCAGGCTAGGAGAGAGGAAGAAAGCATCAGCCACGTCCCAGTCCTGGTATTTTACTGGTTGCTTAGGCAACCCAGCTCCACTGTGATGAAACAAAACATGGAAAAAGTAATCCCACTGAATGGGAATCCACTTAATTCAGAATCAGTATCCAGTTTATGCAGTAGTACATTTCTACATAAGATCAGAAAAACTGTCTGGTTTTGATGCGTATTTTATGCCAAAAAAACTGGAAAAGAACGGATATCAACAACTTACATTCTTTCCAAAAGGCATCGAATCATTAAGGAAGCTGAATTTTAAATTCACTGTTCAGACAAAAATACTCATTGATATTTAGCAACATCTTCATAATAAGCAAGCATTAAAATATTTTGGATTAATTTCTGTGATATATATGCAAGATTTATGGAAGCCAGTCTCTTATTAATTTCACAGGAAGTTTTATGTCAGTAAGACATAATGGAGAAGCTCTTCTTGAGCTGAATTACCCAGCTGATGTCCTGAACAGCAAAGCATAGGCTTTACAAAATCACTGCAATCTAAACACTAGTAAGTACTATTATACCAAATCAAGGTAGTCATAGCAGAGTTGTGGTACCACCTTTCATTTTGCTGATGTGGTTGTGGTGATGTCTCACCAAAAAAAATGCCAGTAATGTATACTTGCACTATTTAAAGATGCATTAGTAATGGAAAAAAGAATATTAATTGTAGCATTAATATTACTTCCCCCATAGTATTTTAAACATATTATTTACAATAAAGCTAGCTATAATTTTAGCAATCATTCTATAGCTGCATCTTAAAGCTGTATTCCTAGATACTCTGAATTTCATTTGAACAAATAACCATCGTTTGACACAGAAGGAAATGTAGTCCTGCTATGTTAAGCTGGAAGGACAATACAAGCAATTGAAGAGTCGACACGGGTTCACAGCCAAGAGCTCAGTATTTAGCATATTCAATTGAATTAGAAAAACAGCAGATGCATGGTCATTCCTTGTGTTTTAGAAAGGGAGGGGCTCCATCTAAAGACCAGATCATCAGTGGTAAAGATGTTAGGAAAACAGTGATTAATTCCCAGCAACTATGTCCTAGAATAAGTAATTTTCAAAACATCAAACACAGAAGAATAATCTAAATCATAGCAGCTAGGCAAACATTAAAGCAGATACTGAAGCTCCTAACAGTTCTTCTTTACATAGCTTAAATGTAAAATTCTAAGAATCGGCATTTAACCCAGTCTCTCAGCTACATGCTAAAAATACATACTTGATTTTTGTATGTATGATTTCCACTAATAAGAAATCTGAAAAAAAATGTCACCTATTATAGTGCCTGCATTTCATATTTTATGCTTAATGTAGACAGGAGCTTATGTCTCTCTAACGATAAAACAATTACTAGTTTACTGGTGTGTCACAGGTTAGCTTACAGTCAGACATATTCCTCTACTGTTGGATATATGCTTTTCTTGCCTTCTTTATTTGATAGAAATGCTCAAGAAAGCTAGATCCGTATTTCAGCTTTTAAGAGAAAGGGAAATTAATATTTCTGTATTTTTTAATTTATTTTTAAATATGGTTGCTGTAAGAACCTCATCTTTGGCTTCTTTATAAAATGGATTCAATTCATCTCTCCATTTTTCAGGTTTTCCTCTAGTATTTTACTGTCAGCTTCAACAAAACAAAACCAGAACAATCTTCTTTAAACAGCACCTTCATTTCTCAATATCACAAACTGAAAGACTTATATTACTTGCTTTCACAATGCTGTACTATCTGAACACAGAAAGGTATGCAATAATTCTTGCAAAATGCACAGAACTAAATTAATAATCAGAAGCACAGCCATTTGTACAACTGCTTTCATCCAAATATCATGAAACACATTTTAACTACCACTAACAGGCAGCTACCTCTGAAGAACACAATGGAAACTATTCAGCAGACTATGGGCAGCATCACGTATTTTTCTGCCATGGAAATTAAACAATATACTTCCCTTACTTAGCATTTTAGATAGACAAACTATTGTGACCTATATGGGTGAAACTGCGATCAGCTTCTGAATGATGCATGAGCAAGGAGAGAATTAGGATCAGTCACAGCTGAAGTCTTTTTGCTCTTTTTTGTTTTTCGTAAAACATTGAAGTTCTGTGTTGGAAATCCTGGGGAAACAGGGCATGTCTATGCAGAAGCATGAAGAAGTACTTGCTTAACTTAGAAAAATCCTTCCCTGCATTTAGTTTATAGACATTTCAATTATGGAGGTGCTTAATTTTGTTTTTTCAGCGTTAGTCACATTTGACAAAGAATGTGCCATTTATTATATGAATTAGTTCTGATTATTGTGCTGATAATACCAAATGAAATCTGTGTGTATCTGTTCTTTAATCAAGTAAACATTACTTGCATTGACTCACTTTGCATAAAGCACATACCAAATGCTAGATAACAAAATGTTATGCAAAATTAAAAGTCCAATAGTAAGCCTCAATTGGGTACTTTAGACAGCAAAACAATTTAAACCATTAAGACTATTACAATGTTAAGGAATTTGAAGAAGGGTTGATATTAGATTGTTATCCTAAACTGACTCAAATATTTCAAACACAATAATGAATCCTTTGATTAAAAATATTTTTTAGAAACCAATACTTACATCAAGAGATTAGAAGAAATCTTACACTGAAGGAAATGTCTCTGTAACTAAATTAACACTGACAGTTGTTTCATAAGGGCATGATGTTTTACTGATATTTCCCTGAAGAAAGCTGTTCCATGATAATATAGCTAAAATAGGTCAAAACTTGAAAGATGAAGATATTATACTGCAAGTTTTTAATGCAGGGAGAGATCAAACTTCAACCTGCAATTTTTGTGTTCATTTAATCTTCCCTGTAACAAATTACAGTACAATTGGCAGTGATTAGAATACATTGCAATTTTCTTTTTAAAGATGCAAAAGGAGTTTCATGAACACAGCAACATTTTGAGTATCATTTTAAATTCCTTGGAGTGAATTTTTACCATCTGGGAAATGCTTCACACTTAACTTATTTTCAGTAACTCTTTGCAAAATATCAGGGCAGCACAGTTTTCACCAGATCTTTCTTTATCACAATTCTATAATTCCAATATGCTATCTAATTATAAAAAAAATATGCAGAATCACACTTGAACCGTAATTGGGACAACTTTTGCATCTGTTTTGCTTATTCAGGCTTTGAGCTTCAAACAGCTTTAGTAAATACCTCATTGGAAAGGTACATTTCTACTGTTAACCACACTTTTAAAAAAAGCCTTCACATTTACTGTGCATTTCTGGTTCCAGACAGAAGTTCAAAGTCACCAAACTATAATCCTATACGAGAATATTCTATATACTTTCATTTCCCAAACATTATGCCACATACCATTAA
>VYZV01008062.1:19097-32122 GCA_013401275.1 Pandion haliaetus | reverse complement strand
TTTTCAGTCAGACCAGTACAGCAATGCAGCTAGGTACCAATATTCAATCTAATAAGGACTGTGAGCAGATACACCTCTCCATATGTAAATCTGTGACCTTCCAGGATAATAATTAACAGTAATAGAGTCTGTGTGAATTAGACTATAACTCTTGCCCACACATGGATCACTTTAGTCTAAATACCATACCTGTATTTCTGCCTCTTTGATTTTAGATTCTAAGATCAGCTTGGAGGTGTGTTGGTCTTTAGTTAGGCTCTGAAGTCTTTCATATGTAATTTTGTGCTCTGCAGACAGTCTGGCTAACCCGGCATCACACCTGTTTGAATAAATAAATACCAAAGCAACAGCTGAATAGAATATAAGGTCCAGGCTTTTCAAATGATCCATTTTAGACTGGGCATTTCTGTGAAATTTCTGGCTGTCTAGCAAAACAATGTCTTGTGAGACTGTAAGAATGGTGATACATCTCATATTATTCAGCAAACTGCTCCCAAATGGGACTAGAAGTCAAATAGTCTGACATACATACACACACCTGTCTTCTTGGCACTGACGTAATATGTGTAGACCCTGTTGTTATCAGTCAGGGAAATCACATTAAAAATGCAAAGATGCAGAATGTCAATACTTCGTGTTTTTGTCATACTCCAAAAGACATCTGTTAAGGTATGATTTCCCCTACACGATTAGAAGCCTAAATAATTGAGGACCTTTTCTTTCATTATTGTAGCTGTGTTCCTCTGAGTTTTACGTTCTTATTTTTATTTTTACTTGTGAAATAGTAATATACAATTAATATGTGTAGTAAACAATGTGGGGCAAATTTTATAGTTATTAGCCTTTATTTAGGTAAAACTGTCATTGAAAACAATGGCAATTTTGTCTTACAAAAGACTATGAAATGCAGTCCTGGAACATAATAATTATTGTTTCCTTTCTTCACATTGGAACGTTTCTTGATGCTGTAATATTTTCAGGATAAATGTGCTATAGAACGTGTGCATTTTCTACCACATTTCAAAAATACCTTGGTCAGGTGGATTTCATCTACAGTAATACAATAAGGACATTAACTGAGCTGTAAAAATACAAGTACTGTAATTTCGGGAGTAAGACCTCTGAAGTATGAGTCATGTATATTTTTTTGCTAAGGGAAATATGTAATCGGCAATGTTACCAAATTTTATCTATGAAACTGATGAAGAACAGACAGCAGTTACAATTTGNAAGCTAAGGCATGTTAAGTCATTATAACCAATGACACATTTTAATCTCTTTTTAGTCACATTTCAGTTATAACACTTTCATTTCAACATGCATTCTCATCACCTCAGTTACAATAACTACCATTGTCATTAAAAATGAAGGGAAAGTAACAGCTAAAATGACAAGCGAAGCATCTACTTAGTATTACAGTACAATTTCAATATGAAAATAATCAGTAATGCAAAATAGCACATAGAAATTATAACACTTGTGGGAATTAATTTAGAGTTTAGCAGTTCAGCATTGTGAGACCAATTAGTAGAATCCGTAGGAAGACCAGCTAAGGTTTACACAGCAGTGAACCATACTTGTAGGTCTTACAATCAGGCAGTTTCTTTAGAAAGACGAGAGAAGCCAAATCTCTTCCATGTTGTTACAATCAGAGAGAATCAGAGGAATGAAATCGTCTTGCATCTAGTCACCAAAAGACTATGGGCTCAAAAAAATAGTTGGTTTTGTTTCTCTGAGGCATGACAGAAAATATAAAAAGCAACAGCTTTGAAACTACTGTAGCAAATGTAAACAGCAGGCATCTGTAATTGTTTTTAAGGCAAATTAGTGTTTTGGGTTTAATCACAGTGCATCACAGTGGGCGTTGAACTCAGTTATGTGATCAAAGGGGTCATATAGTTGCATGGTAACCAAAACATTAAAATTCTGACTATGGTAATTTAGTGTCAGCCTGGTATGTATTAATCGGATAATTTCATTTTTCTACAGGGATACTGTAATTGGTACACTTTTAAACAAAGATGGAATAAAGTTTGAATTCCATTGTCTGTGGTTACGGAATGTTTATCCTGCTATGTTTTTTTGTTTGTTTGTTTTTAAAACAATATTCCATATATTGAAGTGGTCAAAGAGAAGTGTCTTCGCTATATATATGTACACACTCACAAGCACCTGATCAGTTTTGACCTGGAAGAAAATATTAGTGTGCTGCAGAGAAAGAATGAGATTCTGATATTAGTTTTGTGAGTTGTATACATTTTCAGTTAAAAACTTAGAACAATTAAACAACTTCAGTCCATGCTTCCACTAGCTTTCAAATGTGGGGGCAATAATAAGATGAACACATGGAAAACCATGGGCTTTCTTACACTTTTGATTCAGGTTTCTACTGCAGGGTGGGTCAGAAGAAAATCAGCAAGCTAAACAAAATGGCACATTATAGTATGGAATTTTTCCTGTTTAAAGAAAAAAAAGAGGAGAAAAAAAAAGGTACACTACAATGCCCACTGAATTTCCTATACCTCTGAAAGTTCTGCTTTGATACTTCTTTATAGATTCATGTTAAAATGACAATAGAGTTCTTAAAAATAGAACTAAATGTTTCTGAACACTGGGTTTAAGTTCTTGGGTAATTTAATCAGACTGTCTATATAAATGAAGCCAGTGGACTATGGCTATAAAGACAGAAGTTGAAAACAACTTTCAAGGTTTGGTCATATTAAAAGCACAAGGAAAGAAATGAGAAATAGATTAAGATGTCTAGGAAGATTACTCGTTTAAAAATATAAGAGCTGTATATAAAACAATTTTGTACAAAGAAATGCACAATAAATAATTCTGTGTCTTCATGTCTGAAATGCTGAAGCTGGCGTTGCAAACCACCCAGTGCAGTTTTTCATGTGCAGTCGCACACATTCACTGTTGAAATTTGGGCCAAAGATGCACTAGAATATGTTTGGTTTACTACTGTTTGATTTTGGAGGAAATTCTCTGAAAGTTCTGATTGCCAAGCTGTGCCCTTACATGAAATTAGTAAGTGAAGAATAAGTTGAGAGATTTCATGGTGCCAAGTATTATTCTCAATTTTTCAAAATGCAGTATAATTCTAGAAACCAGTAATGTTTAATATAAAGAGTGAAATTATCAAACAACTGCCTTCCAAGTTGCAGTAAGCAAAAGCAGTAGTTATTTTTCTGGCACGCTTAATAGTATTTTTGTTATCTTCGATCTCTAAGAAATCAAAACACAATGATTGCTCTATTCAGTATCAACAGGGACTAGATAAAGCTGAGAACTACACCAATACTCTGCATCAGTATGCTATATAAATATGCTGTAATGGTAAATACAGATTTTTTAATGTTCCTGTTTTATTATACCAGTGTTTCAGTGAAAAACATGTAGCTGAAGAACAAGTAGTGAAAAGCAAGTTGATATGTCCAGGGTATCCACTGGGTAAGAACAGCAGAGCTGGTAGATTCTGAATAGCCTGGATCAGGGAGCCCAGATCAGTCCTCACTCTGTGCATCTCTACATAGCAAGCAGCCGGAGGGCAGCAGATGTATTGTGCTTACAAAGTTCATAACTGCAGTGCATCCCAGATGCATCAGACTCATTTTCTGTGCAGTGTAGGAAAATCTGCCTACACGTAATGAGTTCAGGGTGTCTGAAATGAATCAGATCTATAATGTATATAAAAAATTATGTATATATGCAAAGTAGGTCCAATTTGAACATGCATAGTTGCCATTTCTCTGGATGTTTCAGCTATCAGGAAGCTTCTGGAGACAGCTACTGCTATGGTTCTGACCAGGCTGCTGTATTTAAACTTTCCAGACAAATTATCGTAGTCTACAAGTTATTCTGTAAATAAATGATAAGGCACTACTCATGAGTTTTATGATCTAATATCACTAGAAATAGAATTGGTAAATCTGTGTTATATAAAATTGGCAACATCAGGGACAGGAGGCTGGAGTAACGGATCTATCGGCATCTATCTGATGTGTCACTGAATTTAATAGAGGTAATATTTTCTTTAAAATTAATAACAGTAATGCTGATTCTTAGGAAAATGTACAGCATCATTCATGGTGAACACTGTAATGATGCTTTACAAATTCATCAATAAATTATGCTTAATGAGAAGTGGCCCGAAGACATGAGCTGTAATGTGTATTCAGTCTTCTGCTGCTGCTGGGGATATTAGTTGATTCTGTGATGCAGGTGAGGTCAACTGTGAGGCCTGTCCAAATCTCACCCCTCCAGAGCTGTGGGTAGCATGGTTTTGGAGCTGTGCTTCAGAACTGCACGTGCATGTAGGGATCCCTATTCTCATAATTAAAAGCAGCAACCCTCAAGAAATAATGAGACAGTTGTTCGATGATACATTGACATGTTACAGAACAGTTGGTGTTGGGAAATAAACACCACTCTCTTCAATATTGAAGTTGAATAGGATGTTTCGTATGCGTGTAATTACTGGAAGTGACATTTGGCCAGAATCCTGAGATTGACACTGAAATTATTACAGGACCAAAAGGTTCAGACTCAAGTGATTTACTACCATGCAGCATGTATAAACTGATTCATATGGATTGTCCATCTGTACACTTCTAGCCTAGAGCAAACGTGGTGTACTTGGAGTTAAATTAGCCTACTGTCACTACAGCCTGAGCCACGCATAGTACCTTGACTGTGGCTGAGAGCTGGCGCACAGTAAGTTGGTAACCCACAGTAATTTGACCATATTTCTAAGGTTTCACTCTTTGAACTCATCTGAAAGCTAGCAGGACTAGATGTAAAAGTAAAATCACATTAGGTGAGTTCAGCTTATTTTATGTAAGGAGTATTGGCTAGAGTAATCGGAAAGCGTTTATCCCAGGGGAAGTTTCTGCTAAGTATCCGTCCAGTGCCAACAGCGTAACAAACTGCCATCTTGACCATGATCTCCAGATATTACTATAATCATTATTCACAGGAACACTAATTTTCAAAGTAGAATATGTCTGTAAATAAAAGCAAATAGCTTTATCCCATGGAACACTGCTTTAACTTGATACCTGATAAAGGGAAGCTTATTTTCTTCTCATTCAGGGAAAATTTTTATGTAGAGAGCATAATGCTGGATAGAAGGTAACAGCTGAAAGACAGCAAACTCATTCTCTTATGGTAATGAATACAAATATCCAACATTCATTTTACTGTCTGACATAAGGCAGATAGGTATAAGCTTATACAATTATCAGATAAATTGCAACCCAGGCACAGTACAAGGGCATTGCCATAAGTAAGTAATGGAAGAAATCCTGGCACAGACTGCTGGCGCACCACCGATCCCCATACCAAGTACGCGGGACAGGCAAGGGCCCCATTGTGAAGCTCAGGCTGGCATGTGTTTATTCACTTGAGTTCTGGTACTGAAAGCAAAGTCACCATATTTTGCTTCACAAGGTGTCAGTAACTGTGTTGCTCCAAATATGGACCTCTCTCAGGATGTAGTATGATCTCAAAGTGGTCTTTTTATATAAAGAAGCAGGAAGATTTAAGCATGTACATTTGTCAGGGATTTCTCCGTGAGATAGAGATATGTGTGTGTGTTTCTCTCTCTCTGTAGATTTTTTCAATCAGTTTTCTGATTTGAGAAAATAAACTTGTCTAGTTCATTCCTGTTTGCTAAAGGGTAACAAAAAAAAAAAAAAAAAAAGAGTATGTCAAACCTCTCTAAAGTAATCTTTACAAAATGGACTATGAAAGTTACAGTGGAAACTTCAAACAATCAAATAATTTATGAGAAAGCTTTAGTTCAAGGAAAGTCCTCCCCCTGATTATTTTTGTAGGCTGTTGAAGGTTATCACTAAATCAGTTGAAGTATAAGAAAGAAGAATAAAAATTATCTGTACAATATAGACAATAGGTCAACTTCAGGACAAGTATAATTCCACCAAAGTTATTAGCCAAGCTACTTTAGGCCAGATTAGGTCCTTTTTCTATAGCGGTACATGTCCTCTGTCTTTTATGTTCAACTTTACGGACACTTAAATGTTGTTTTACTGGGGTTCGTAAATGTGCCATTGATGGCACAGCCTGACATCTGTGTAGTTGCACAATTGTAATCTGGAGTTTCAAGTAGCCTGTAAAACCTCTGTTACTTTATAGTTTTCTGTTCCTTACGTGTCAGGTAGCCTATGTAGTTTTTAATATGGCTAACCAATAACTGAATGCACAGATTTTTACTTCTAAAATAGATGCAAAAATGTGCAACTATTCTGTTCTTTACAAGTGCAGAATGTTCTGTGCTGCCTTTATAATTGTGCTAATTAATTTGTTTAAAAGATAGACCAGTCTAACCATAGTACTTTTTAAAGCTGAACCAAATCCAAATTCCTAAGGAATTTGAAGTAATTTATTAAAAACTAATTTCAGGAATTAAGAATGATATTAAGTTTAGTATGTAATACTGGAATGCAAAGGATTATTATTCATTTTCTTGAAAACACCAAGCAAAATTATCCTGGGAATTTTGCCAAAGTGGAATTCAACCCATTATCATTAACATTCATACTTCAAGATTAAAACAGCATTAGCTAGTCCCCAAAATATACTTCCGTGTTGACTTTTACCTTGCAACTCTTCCCCGAAGATCTCCTAAACCAGAAAGCTGCCGCATTTCCAGACTCTTCAGGGTAGAATTTGTTCCATAGCTGAGATTGTCTCTGACACGTATCTGTTCCTGCAGCATCTACAAAGCATTCATATGCAAATATAAACTCAGTATGTCACATTTAATGTACACTTAAAATGTCACTTGTTATTTTTCAGTATTTCAGTAACATCAGATGCGATTTTATTATTACTTTATTGAAAGCTTTGTCTTGTATTGTACTCAACCAGATACCTTTTAGGTCATTTATTTCTTATTCTTAGTGTCCAATCTGCACATAAATACCATAATATGTATAAAGTATAACTTGACAATGGAAGGGAGACTTAAATATTAGTTTTTTCTTTTCTTTTTCCCCACCACACCCCTGTTGCTCATTGCAGCAGAGGTCAGACGTGAAGTCACGTATCTGCATATGATTAGGTCATAAAAATGAGCAGTTGGGTTTGGCTACTTGGTGTTGTCAGTAAGTCAGAAGTGAGGGAAAGTTTATTATAGAGCTAAGGCATTTCCTAGTGTTTATACAGCACAGCCTTTGGACTGAAGTTGAGCTGGGTATTAGTGTCGCATTAATTCATTTTTTCAAGGTTTTCCAGTGCAGCTTTTGAAAGCAAGCTTATTAGTACCACAAAGGTTTCTGTGTTTATATGCTAATGTCCTGTGCTGTTTTCGTAGCCACTGAAAGAATTGTGTAATTTGCAAACAGTTTTTCAAGTTATAAAAACAATTTTTAAGCTTACAGGATCTTCAGACCTTGTCTGACCTTTACTTATCCTGTGGTAAACTTTCTTATTAAATTAGAAGGAATAAGTAGCTGAGATGGCATTAGTCCTGTGAATAATTCTTAACATACCTCAATGTCCCGATTAAGCTGCCTCACTATTGCCGTTATGTTTCGGATATGTTCCTCCAAGAGTTGCCTAGCCAACCGGTCACCCCCCCCTTTGTTCTGCATTCTGTGCAGAGTGGAAACAATGTCCTCCTTAATGCGAAAAGCGTGTTCCACAAGAGCTGCCGTTGTTTTCTCATGGCTTAGGATTCTGTCTTCCAGCTGATCCACCAGGCTTGCAGATGCCAACGGGACCGCTGTCAACGCCTGGCTATGCAGCGGTATGTTTCGAACCCGTCTAGTGAAGAAGAATATCCAGATATTGTTAAGTTCTCACACAAAACTCTGCAATGTCTTTCCACTGGAGACAGTGTGATATTATCTTAGTAGCAATACTGGGGCGAAGCACCAAAATACTCACTGAGAGAGGGCCCACTGCTACAAATCAGTGAGTGCTGTGTTGGCTACTGCGTGTACCTTGTACAAAGGCAGGGCAGGCTCTTTCTCCTGCTCTTTAAGGAAGCTTACAAAAGCATAGGATCTTAAGAAAAGGACATTAGCATTATAAAAGTAGCTACAATTCAGAACTACAATTTGATTAAGAATCCAAATTCAAAACCCTTTTATTGAGTTTCAAAAGTGATGCTATTTGTCTCTACAGTTTTCAGGCTTAAACCAAAGCAGTAACTGTAGAAGGTAGATGCTGCAAATTAAATGGAAACAGACCGAAATTAAAAAGGAGTAGCTTGTGTCCATTCCTTTTTTCAGTCTCTATAGCTATCCTGTAATACCATACAGAAGCTTGTTCTCCCATGAACTGGACAGGAGCATATGTAGGTGTAGAAACTGAGAAGAGACCAAAATTATGACAAGCTTCTCATAGTCTTAGAAGTCAAATTTTCCCCAAAAATACCTTACATTTGGGTACCTTGAATAATTGTCTAGATTTTTCAAGGGAGCTCTGCACTGCATAGCTTCCATGGAAAGCAATGGAGCTTATGGGTGCTCCAAGTAAAAAAAATGAGGCTGCTAATGCATGCAGTCTTTTCCTGCTGCTATATTCTGTAAAGAATAAAAAACATTTTCAGAAGCCTAAGTGGAAGATAAAAGTTCAACCCCACTTTGAAAGAGGAGATCTTTTTCTTGGAACTCTGTTATTTACTGTGTATTCTCCATGTTGTTTCCTGTTAATGAGCCAAATTGACAGTTTACTTCCACCATGATGATATTGATAAAGAGATGTATGAGGACTCCAACAAAGGTCACTTCTGGCTCTGGGTTTTCACATTTACTCCATGCTATTAGAAGAGTGGCTAAAGTATAGTATTCTTGGACTTGTACTCAGTTACAGTTTAAGCTATTTAATTTCTTTGGGAAAGGGTTAAGTAAAAGCTGAGTAAGGAAGTGTGATTTGGGCCATGATTTGAATGAGTCTACAGTATTTCACTTTGCTTTGCATACTAATGCCAAAGTCCCAAGTCACAGCATTGCTATATATAGGGAATTGAGAGACACATAACACTCTGCAATATGAAGTTTTTATTTTTTACATTCCAAACTGTACCTTTCAGAAGGGGCAAGAGTTGGGAAGATTGGGCTTCGCTGGGCCATTTTCTGGTCAATAATTTATGTCTGTTGAAAAAGTACACATTGAATTATTTAATAGTTTATATCTGGCACTAAAATGACTTAATGCTTCTGCTTTAAGTGAACCTTTAAGTAAAGTTTAAGATTATGCTGACAGCTCTGATCTTGGAGTTCAAATATTGCTTATGGAGGAAATGCAAATAAAAATCGATACAAAAACCCAAAAGAATGAAAACTAAAAACTGCTAAGAAGCTTTTTGTAGTGAAAAGGATACTCTTGAAAAAGGCAAGGTTGACAGCGTTGAAACTGAAGTCTGCTGTTGACCCACAGAACTGGTTTGGCAGGACAGAGGCAAACAAACTTCTTGTCCCCAATCTGTCCCCTGGTCTCAGACATCATCAATCAATGAACAAAAAAGTAAGATCGACAGGATTATCATAAAGCTTAAGAAAGTATTGGCTGGAGAATGAAATAAAAATATTTCATGACAGCAGATTATTAGGGATAAGGTGTTTTTCAGGTAAAAGCATTGGCAGTCAGTAACCTAAATGAAATGTGTTAGACATCAGCATAGTTTAGCAAAACTGAGTCTTTCATTAAATTGTCTCCAAATCTAAATGACCACACTTTACGTTGTAAGTAAATTCTTCTGTGGTAGGAATATAGATTCTGGTTTTAATTTTTAGACATAGCCAGCCAGACTGCAACAGACCTTGCAGCAGGGTAGGTCTGTTAAATAGCTTCAGAAAGACATTTTAGATATCTTACTGTAAGTGAGACCAGTACCTAGCTCAGTAGCTTTGTCTGCTGACAGAAATTAAATTAATAAAAAAGGTGGTAGCCTTAACCAAATCCAGCTATTCCCCCCTATATAAAACAAATAAACATTTTTAACTATAAAGAGAACGAGCATGGCCTAAGCCTGAATTCCCTGGGACTTAAAATGCTCACTGAAAACTAAAGGCTGATGTATGAAAAGAATTTTGCAATTGCTGATGAAATCCAGTGCAATATGCTGTACAAACAGAAAGAGAAAAATAGGGTTATTGAAACAAAATAGATATCAATTGTAAAGAAGTGATAGGAGTATCCTCTGAGATCTCAAAATGCAAAGCATGTTTGTGCTTTAGAAACATATGAAAGCTCTGCCTAAAAGCAGAGAGCAAACATTGTCACAGTATGTGTGTTTTATTTATAGCACAGTGCTTCAGAAACTACAAATTAGAAAAAAAACCACTTTTAAGAGAAGCTGGGTTGCTGAGCAGCAATGACACTAGACTGGAATTCAGAAGGTCTGATTTTAATTCCTTGCTCAATCTCTGATCCTCATGACTTTGGACAAGTTATTTCCATGTCTAATGACTCAATTTCCCTATAGGGAAGACAGAGATAGTGATACCTACCTCCTTGTTTAAGTTTTTACATGCCTATAAAAAGCATGCTGTAAGAGCTGGGATCATTATGATGACTTTGCATTCAAAATCCTGCGCAGACACTGAATGGCCAGTCCTGCAATCTGTTCCTCACACATGTAGGTTCCCAGTTGGGTTGGTTTTTTGTTTTTTTTTTAAACAACGCCGCTCTGCGGGGCATCCCTCCTAGCTGTACCGCGAGGTTATACAGTAACTGGGCACCCAGTTCTCAGTACATCTGAGCTCGTTTACTCTTAGTCCTCTGGGCCATAGCACATTTTAATGATCTTGATGCAGTGAAGCATTTAAACACAATTTAACTATAAACACAGGAATATCCCACTGATTTAAGAAGAGCTGTGTGTATCACAGCAGCAAAGCAGCTACCTAGGAAAATGAAGAACAAATATTAAAGTCTGTACATCTAGCAGTATCTTAGAGAAATACACCTTATAAAAACCAGTGAAACAAACAAAAAAAATCCTCAGTTCAAGTGTTTTAATCTTACGGCCTCCAGTATCCTTTTATTATCGACTGAAAAAAAATGTTTGCAGCAGAGTAAGCATAGGACTGCTTCAAGTTTTTACTTGCTCTGCCAGACTACCATTAGACATGCAGCTAAATGCAAATGTCTGGAGAAACTGTACACGTGAAACAAAAGTTACGCAGATGGATTTCTCATTCGTTATTGCTAATTTAAGCACATCACTTTGTACACAGTGCAATATCTCATCATCAGAAAGGATGTGTTAAGATCTTGTTCAGCAGTTGTACAAAACTCTTCTGTAGTTTGGAGGTATTTGCAGTAAACAATAACAGATAGGTGTCAGAACTAATGACAAATTCCCGCTCTATGAGTGTGTGTAATACTGATTTAGACCAATAAATGCAAAATAAAAGAAAAAAATAAGATGTTCTGATGCCTAGATTTAGAGGAGTGTAATTTCACATAGCTCCAATTTTAATGGCAGTAAACGGGGATCAACATAGATACCAGTTGAAGTACTGGCTTCAGGTGCTTAATTATTTTTTTTTTAAATTATGTTGCCTCCTGCTTGATACTGCTATAGCAATTTAAATCATGATTTATTAAGCCAGTAAATCTTGGTTGATCGATTTAATTTACTGAATATTCAAAATATACTTGTCACATGGATGAGATAAAGGTTTTTCCCAGTTGTAAATGGTATGCGTGATTGCTGAAAATAACAGTTCACTTGATACATAAGACAGCTTTTCCATACAGGCATGGGGTACTACTTTTGATCGTAAAGGTCTTTCCCCACCTAAAGGATTCTATGATTTATCGTTTAGGTCCCTGACATCAGACGTGTAAAAGCTTGAAAAAAAATCATACGTGGGACATGCTGAAGAAACACTTTCAGCAATGCAAAGTTCATTCCTTGCTATTGGTACTGTGGCATCTCTTCCCCACTTCAGCAGACTGCCTTGCATGTTTATTTTCTGCAGGTTCTCCATTTCTCCTGTTTTGAAGGATAAACACATCTGTAGTGTTCAGTTCTCCATCTCCCATTATAACCTATGTCTAATACTTGCTGTAATGTCTGTGCACCTCGGAGCGTTTTTTCACGTTCATTCTCACAATATGCCTGTGGGGTAGGAAAGCATTATTATCCCTGAAAATATTTTTCTCCTTACGTTGCCGGTAGGGAAGTGAAGCACGGGGGGGGGCTACGTGACTTGCCACAAGGCACAGGGGAATCAAAGCAGACTGAAATACCTGCCTCGGCAAACACTTTAATCACTCTTTTCTTCTTAAAATAGAAACCGCTTTGGTTGCTATACAGGGAGCATATGACAGCACCACCCCAGGAGCTGCAAGATCCTGGTGTTACTCCGAAGCACTTTGGGGCAACGTTTTGGAGTAAGTGAGGAAGTCCCTGTGTCGCGACCCAGCAAAAAGAGAGGCCAAAGCCCGACTGTATCAGAGTCACATGAAAGGAGCCCTTGCAAAACCCCTCTGCGCTACTATGGCATTTCGCGGGTGGTGGAGTGCCGGCGGGAGCCTCCCCGCTGGGAGAGAGGTAGCCATGCCAGCGTGGCTCTGAGCCCAGGCTAAGGGTCCTCTCGAGAAACAGGTCTGATCCGCTCAGGTGCGTGATGGTGCTAAGGCAGCTCCGCAGCAAGTGGGATCCGAGCTGGACTCCGTGCCCGTGCCGTGCCTGCGCTCTGCCTGGCCCGCGGCTCCGCCGCACGGGCAGGCCCAGGACCCCGCCGGGAGCCGCAGCGCTCCTCGGTGGAAGGGAGGGTCATCGGTAAACGCGGTGGTGGTTGTGGCAACACGGGGCATACAACAGCCGACAGGACATCACAGCGCGGACACCACTCTATGGCCATGCAACACGGAGGGACAGAGTTGGGACAGACTCTCCGGCGGGCGCAGGGCGCTGCGCTCACTCACCAGTGCTGGATCAGGGCAGGACAGGGCTGCCCATCCGTCCCCTGCATCCCAGCGGCCGGCTGAGCCCCGCTCTTTAACGCGCTGCCGCCGCTACGGCAGCCGTTTGCGAA
>VYZV01008062.1:1839-12075 GCA_013401275.1 Pandion haliaetus | reverse complement strand
GGGGGCAGGGCCGGCGGACCCCCGCGCCGCCTGCGGAGCGCGGTCCTCGCCTGCCGCCCTCTCTCGCCGTTCGGGCTCCAAAGACGTTTTGCGTGCTGGTGTCCTCGAGCAGGGAAAAAAATCTTGCGGGAAGGCAACGCGACGGCGTTGGGCAACAGGTGACGCGTCTCCGCTTCAGACGGTGCTTCCTGAGGGGTTCCTGCGTGGAGACCCGCCGCCACGCCCGCCCCCAGCGGCTGTTTTCTGGCACCCGTGTCCGAGTACCAGTGGCTGCTTCGGTCCCCTTGCCCGCGGACGGCCTGACGACAGGCAGCAAGAAAACTTAGGCGTGCGCAGCAAATACAACTCCTGAAGCCAGGGTGTTCGGGTACCGCAACTGCTGGGTCTGTTAAATGGCTGGTGTGGTAAGGGGACGCGATACCGGTAAAACACATCGATGGTAGGCTGAGGAAATTTCAGGTTCAGCAGCTGAACCTGGTTTATCTTTAGTAATTGACTCCTGATGATTGATAAGAGCTTTCATCCTGAAGTAATCCAAATAATGATTATGACTGCTGGTTAAAAAAGAACTTAGAGTCTAAGTAGTGAAAAATGTGATGTAATAAACTAGGCTAAAATGCATAACCTTTAAACAAGTGATTTATTAAAAGCCATTCTAAAGTGCAATACTAAAGATCTGAGAGTTAAGACACTTGGAGAACTTTTGCGTTATTCCGACTAAAGCTTAACTAAGGTTAAGTTTTAAAGGTTGACCAACCTAGTCCTTGAGTATTCAGAGCTTGAATGACTTAGCTTGGGCCTTTCGCTCCCAGTATCTTTTAAAGGATGCTCCTCTTGTTACCACTGCTTGTGCTTTGACTTCTTGAGGCAAGTACAGTTGTGCCTGGTTTACCCTTACGTTGAGCACAAGTCTTTGTTTTGAATAAAGCATTGCAGAGGTTAGGAAGCTAAAATTTCTGTCACGGTTAGGGATAGTGATACCACCAGCTCTTACAGTCCTGTTATCGGTAAGGAGCTTTGAATAAGATAGGCACATGTGTTCCCTGTGAAATGGTTGTTTAGCCAGGTGGTTCAAGTCAAGTCTCTAACAATAACCTTTGCCTCTCAGTACTTGCTAGGTTGCAGACACCTGTGGCACTCAAGGACTTCCTGGTAGAGATTATGTATCATTGCTTAGGCTGCTGACATGTTAAATGGGGTTGGAAGTCCTTGGTGCAGGTCCTTCAGAGGTGTCTACCTGTTAACAATAATACTTTGAGATCAGTGAGTCTGTTAGTTGATCTGCTGTGGACTCCATTAATTAGTTTTTAATGAAAGGATTTAATCCAAATACAGCTCGTGTAAATACATGTAACTAATTGGTGACATACTTGATGAGTTTTACTTTATCAAAGTGAGAGAACTAGTTTCTTCCACAGGATATCCTTTTCAGGGAACTATTCTGGCAGTTATTCTCCAGCTCTTAATCTGATACTGAAGTAGTCTTGAATTAATCTTTTTCACTGTGAGATCTCGAGCTAACGTGAACTGTGTTTTTTAAGATTGTCTGTAGGTAATGATTACAACAAAAGCAGAAAAGATTGTTTTTAAAAGTACTGCTTTTTCTAAGAATTGTGCCCAAACAATTGCTTGATAATTGTTAGAAGGTAGTATTTTGTAACTTGGAAAGCTGGCAGAAGGATTGCCTTGCAGGACTTAAGCAATGGCTGCTTGTGAATCACGCTACTAATATCCTGAAATTTATACTCATTCTCTGTGCTGTATAAAAAATTATTGTTATTTCCCTTATTTTTGTCTTGACAATTTTTATTTTGGGGGGGGGAAGCAGAATGTCATAGGAGTGCTTTATGTTCTCTAAATTCTTTTAGAATCACAGAATCATTTAGGTTAGAAAAGACCTTTAATATCATTGAGTCCAACCGTCAACCGTGCCCACTAAACCATGTCCTGAAGTGCCCTGTCTACGTGCTTTTTGAATACCTCCAGGGATGGTGACTCCACCACTTCCCTGGGCAGCCTCTTCCAATGCCTGACAACCCTTTCAGTAAAGACATTTTTCCTAATATCCAATCTAAACCTCCCCCGCCGCAGCTTGAGGGCATTTCCTCTCGTCCTATCACTAGTTACTAGATAGAGGAGAACAGCACCCACCTCACTACAACCTCCTTTCAGGTAGTTGCAGAGAGGGATAAGGTCTCCCCTCAGCCTCCTTTTCTCCAGGCTAAACAACCCCAGTTCCCTCAGCCGCTCCTCACAAGACTTGTACTCCAGGCCCCTTACCAGCTTTGCTGCCCTTCTCTGGACATGCTCCAGCGCCTCAATGTGTTTTCTGCTGTATGGTCTCTGTAGACCTTAGAGTGAACTTTTTCTGTTCTGACAGGGTCCACAATGCAGGGTAATGAGTTAGCACTGACATCAGTTGTAGTTGTTTCGTCTTTCTCAGGCAGTCAAAGCCAGCAGAGGCTCTGTATGTGCTCTGCAGAGCATATAAAGGTGATGCTGGTGTAAATGTGCCTTTTTCTCTGGCCCCTGTGCCATGGTGTATTGCCCCACTTGGGTCTGCTGGCAAGATGGTGCAGCTCTGTGCAATTTAGCATTACGTATGCGCTTTTTTGCTGGTTTATTTTTAATCCAGGTCAATATTTATATCCGGTTAACAGTGTGGTTTCAGGAGGAGATTTGCAGACTTGGAATGGGTGAGCTGTTTGATGGCTGTATGCTGCAGTACAAGGTAGGAATAAGCAACAGGGGGGGCAAAACTGCATTAAAGCTGACAGTTCTAAGGAACATGTGGCAACTGTTGAAATTTTTCTCGTGAAATGCATCCATTTTGTTAACTTTGCATTTAAATTTTTTAAATTCAAAATAAGATAAAGCCCCTAACAGATTAGCTGCAACTTGTAAGTCTTCAAAAGTTTGTATTATGTAAGTGCACAGTAGTCCTACTCCAGTAAAGGACTGGATCCTTAATGTTCAGGAAACCTCTCAGCAAAACTAAGCTGAAACTTGCTTGAAGTGAAACGTGAAGTCTGGTGAACTTTATGCAGCTTTTGCTTTTATACTGTGAGTTTGGACCTTCATAGTGTCATTAGGTAGTTCATGGAGATGCATTGGAGGATCTTACCTAGAGTTGGATAGAGAATCTGTATCATGTTACAAAAATAATCTTGTCACATTAATGTGACAGTGTCATCTTGAACCTTTCATTTAAAGTAGCTCTGTAGTCTTCAGGGAAGGATTGTTACTCTCAGTACTGTCAGCTGGCTTTGACTCTCTTGAGGATAAAACATTGCACATTAATCAGCAAACATAATACTGTTTCTAAGGCATAAATGCAACCATATTTATTAAAAAAATCCAACAAAAGGACAAAACAAAACCAAATAAACACCCCAACAGCAATCCATCAGTGATTTGCCTGCTTTTGCATAATGTCTGTTCTAGGTTACTTCTGCTGAAGTTTTGTACCACTCTGCTGAGAGAGTGAGAAGAGAAGGCTGCAAGAGGAAGCAGATTCAGCAGTATCTGAAGTAACTGACAAATTGTTAAGCAAGCTAGGGTTGTCTAATTCGCTTATGTTAAGGAAAAAAAGAGAAAAGCGTTCATATGTTGCCTTTAACCAGCATTTCAATGCTAAGCATTTTTCTTTAGTGCTGCAGTTAGTATGTGCATGGTATCTGGGCATATTTGGTGTCTTCCTGTTTCTACCTGTTCAACAAAGGTGGAGGGTTGATTCTTAAAAAGGAACCTTTTTACAGCTTGACATCAGTAGAGGTCAGATATTTATAGCCCAATCCAGCAAGATGCTGGGCATGTCTTGACTACATGTAGTGTCTATGAAAGGCTGCAGAAATGAAAATGACTCAATTAGCCTGAAAGGACTTGCTAGCCTTTAGGATTTGGTCCTAAAACAGCTGATGTGTGATGTGAACTGGGACCTTATGCTACCTTAAGTCTTTTTCCTGCAAGAAAGTCACAAGCAAGATGCTGATGCTTCTGTATTTGAAGGGTGCTTTTGTGTCTGGTGCTGCAGACAGTAGCATAAGCTCAAACCTTGCGCTCTGCCAAATGTGGAATAGTAGAGAGGGTTACAGCATGTGCTTTGCATTATGTCTAGAGGTGCATTAATGGAAAAATCTTCCAGCTATGTGGTGTTTCTGTCTGGCTGATATATAAAATATAGTAAAACATAGTAGCATGTTCAGTAGCAAAGCTACTGATTCATACTTCATGTGTTTTGTTTAGGTTTATGTTGTGTGCATGCTTGTCTGTCTCTGCTTCTTTCTAGTTAAGACCTCTAGAATGGTTTATGGATCTATTGTGTATGCTAGAGCACTCTTTCCAGGAAACACTAATGTATGTAGAATGTTTCCCAAACGCAGCTTTTGCAGGTGAAAACTCAACACGTGTTTGTGTATGTATGTACATCTTAAGCATTTTTCTCATAATTTCTTTTGCCTTTCAGAATTGCTGTTTTCTCCCTCCATACATAACTAGCTTGTTGTGAAGTAAAAGGGGTGACGATGCTATTAGTAGTTTAGCTAAACTATTTCCAGCCACTTTTTCTTAACTTGAAGGGATAACTTGCCCCAGTCTTACTGCCTCATCTTAAAGCATTGCTGCATATGTGGAATGGGGGAAGTTAAAACAAGATTATTTTTTTTTAGAGCCTTTGTGACAGCTAGCCAGTTTTATGTCAAGCTTTCACTGAGTTCTCAGCAAAATCTTAGTAATATTCTCATCTTAACATGGAAAGTATGTTTCCTTGCTTGAAGCACTAAGAAGCTGCACATCTCTTTAGAGAAGTCTTCTCAGCTCCTTGTGTAATAATTTTAAATATTTTTCCTTCATAAATACCAGTTTAATGTCTTCCCAGTTTTACGAGTTAGTGTAAAAGTGACATTGATCTAAATGGTCATGCACTGCTCTGTGTAAGATGAATCAAAGAATAAAGGTTTTTGTACTTTTCTCAGTTTCAGCATAACGAATCCAAAATGCCTGCATGTTTAGATTTGCCTTCTAATATAGTATACTATATATTACTAATGTATAGATGGAGAACATGTAAATATACATCCTCAGAGCTACAGAAGAATCCTTTATATCAATAAAACCTAATTAGTTTTCATTGCTGCATCTGATGAAGGGAACAAAAAGGTAAGAGGTAATCTTTCCTCCTAAGCTCATAGCTCTTACACTTTGCCAAGGACTCTGGGTAACCCTAGGAGTGAGCTTATGGTAGTTATGTAAAGAGGTCTGATACAGATTGTTATAGTTCTGCTGAGACTAGACTGCGATCTGGCTTACTGCGTTGGGCCTGTAAGTTGTCAGGTTTTTGCTTACCCTTTGGTTCTGGTTGTTGCTACAATACATGGCTTATAAATGACAACTTGATCTGCTTTCCTGTTCAGTTTCCTAAAATGCTATTGTAATGCAATACTTCAGTCTTTTTTTTTTTTTAGGAAGCTGGATTGTAGATCTAGAGGGTGTGTGGCTACTGGAAGGCATTAAGAGCTATGTTAGAAAGGGATTTTGCACCTAATTAAAACATGTTTTGTTCTGGGAATTAACAGTGCAAGACTAGAAGGAGTAAAATCAAAGCAGCAGTTCTCAGAACTGGGAAGAGGGGTGTGTGTGTGTGTTTTTTTGTTTTACAAAAATAAGGATTTGGGATGTAGTTCAGTCTCTGCAAACACAGAAATCACCAGGCATAGGCTTTAATGAGAAAGGGTTGGCTTTGCAGTATTGTTAACTTTTTGAATGAAGCCACTTTGTCACTCTTACTCAAGGTGAGACTTTAGATAGTAAAAAGGTTTACATCAGTGTAAAAGGCTAAACCTTTTGGGGAAAATCATAAAAAGGTTCTCTTACACGTTTTCTCATCTGCTAGAGGTCATTCATTTTGTCGCTCTTCTATGGTCTGCCAAGGAGCTTTTCTGGTTGATGCTGGTCACTAGCAAACGACCAGCATTCCTGTTACTCCTGTGGAAGTGTCTTTTTTTTTACTGCTTGTGTACAGAGAAGTATTACAGGTGTATGGGCTGCTTGCTAATTTTTGAAGCTGCTGTAGCCAAAGGTCTCTGTTAGCTGTTGTATGTTGTTTGGCTTTTATTATTTGTACTACATAGGTGTAAAAGTATTTACAAATACCAGAGAAACATGACAAAGTAAACAAGAATTTTCTCTCTATCTTAAGATCAGAACCGAGAGCTGTTTCTTACTCTGGCAAGTTGTTTAGACATTCACCTCACCTATCATTGGGAGTCTTGTGCAATCTTGGCCTCCTGTTGCACTCCTGCAGGAGCTTGGGTGTGAGGGAGCTGTATTTTAGTCAGAACTTCCTGGGCTCGATTCAGTCTTTCCCATGTCCTGTTCCCTTCCCCCACGTTCCTGAGATGCCTATCACTGTCCTGCCCAGGAAGTACGGCTGTCGCTCGTCTCCTGAGTCATCCTCATCTTCTAGCTTTCCTAACCTCCACCTACTGATTTCCTCCCCCTCTCCTACCCTCACCTCTTTTAAAAATCCGATACCCCTTGGGGAGATCAGGTGTGCAGTCATGTCATGGCAGTGCATGGGATCCGTTCTCTGCTTGACTAAGTCATTACTGCGGTAGGAAAAGGTTTCTCAGCCTAACATGTTAGCACACACTGAACCTTACAGGTGTTTTCTGCCTATTTTATTAAATATGCTTCGTACAAATGTGTAAATGGCTTTGGAGTTTGACTGCTTCATGTGTAACAGCAACTACATCTAACCTCAAGATTATCTAATGTAGCCTAGGAAGGGGGGTGTAGTCAAGGATCTTTTTCCAGAGACGTAGCAGCATTTAATTGGCATTAAAATCATTGGTGGTTTGGGTTCATAAACTGTAAAGTGAATTTCTGAATTTAAATTTTTTTAATGGAAACTGAAAATGCTTTTTTAGACAAAGCCAATGGGACTGCTATCATCGGAAGTGATACTTATTGGGAAACATACTGAAGAGGTGCTTTTAAGTACAAAGAATTGCCTGCTAACATAACTTACTAAATTCAACAACTAAATGTGAACTTTAAAGCCAGATGTTAGCAGATCTTGAATATGCTTCATGATCAATGCCATTCTGGAAGAGTGAAAAGGACTATAAAACAGGTCCAGTGCTCTTTCTCCTGTCATATGAGTGATTCTTCAGCTGCCAGAATTGTATCTGGTGAAAGCCACTTCTGGCTGTCGGGATCAATGCGAAAGGTTATGGATTTATACTCCTGGGGTGGGATGATGATAGATCTCTTTCTTTAGCCTACTTTATCAAAAAAAGGAACATAAATGGTTTATGCAAAAGATGTGCTTCTAGAAGCTATTTTGATGCTTTGTTCAGCAATCTGAAGTCTAAATGGGAGGTTTTGTTGGCATCCTTCAAACAGGACTAGCAGTCTGGTGGTGACTAGCTGCACTTGTCCCTGTACAGGAAGTGTGAGGCTTTTTTTCCTTGCCAGCTCGGAACCACTCACTGATTCACCTTCATCAGCTGAGCCTGAGTCTGCAACCAGTTCTTGGTCAGCCTTGTCTAATTTAAGTGTTGAAGTCATACTCGTCTGAACAATGCAGCCTGATATCCTTTATAAAACATGTCAAATGTTCTTAACGCTCAGGATTTTAAGTCTTGCATGCTTGTGTCTTATGAAATAATATGCTCCCAGATGTTTGATCCTGCACCTAGGACAGTCTTCTGTTTTCAGTCTGACATTCCACAACATTTGTGAGCCTTTAAATTCTAGGCAGTTTACCAGTGCATGCTGTTGCCTTTTGCAGTGGTTTATGTCTTTTCCTGTGCTTTGAGTTGTATATTGCTAATAGCAGAAAAACAGAAAGATAGAAGTTGGGATGTCTTGTCAGTAATATATTTACAGTGCCAAGCAGTAGTCAAGAACTTGTCTCGTCTTGTTTTGGGTTTTTTTCCTGCCTTGAAGGATACAAGTCTGCACAAATGCCTAAGTGCTTCCAAATTTCCTTTTGCAATAACTCTTAACCCTGTATTATTCCCAACTTTGTAAGGAAGTATGCTGATACAAAGTGTATTTGAATTTCTTTTAACAAATGCTGCCAGCACATTTAAAGTCCTTTGGGTTGCAACCCCTGTACACTGTTAGGTCATCTGGTATGAAAGTACTAATGGTCTGGGGGGTTAGTAGGAAGATTCCAAGGACAAAAGTTTAGTGATGTATTGTAGACATGTATATGTACAGCATTAGCATTCTGTTAGCTCTTGGGCTTTGAGCTGTTGTGGTTCTTCTGGCATGTACTGGTCATACATAGCATGATCACTGTCCTGGTTTTTGACTGTCTTACTGCAGATGTTTTGGTATATGAACTGGAAAATACTTCATTTGCTAAGTGAAAGCAGTGTTCTTGAGGCATATTGAAGGAGTGCTTGCATTAAAACTAATCTTAAAGGCCGTTTCATGGTACTCCAAAAGCAAGTGCATACTTTTAAGTTTGAGTATTTGTTTTTTCTTTCAGTATTCGAGAAGAATTTGATTTGTCTGTTTATCAACCATGAAAGCATTTGTTTTCCTGCACTGCATTCCCAACTGTATTCAGTTACATACCTATCGAAAGGGAAATGTGCAAAAGTATTTATAACAGTAATTGAGAACAGTTATATTACAGGTATACTTACATTAAATGGGGGATTTCAGGTATGGTGAGATTAATTCCAGAAAGGATGTTAAGCTGCAAAACCACCCGTCCTTGCTTTCTGAGCACAGGTGTACTAGCTGTCTTGTAGTCTGAATTAATAAATAATTCTACAGTATTTTCTGGTAAGGCCAGACATGGATTTTGCATAATTATTTCTGTTGTCTTGGTATTGGCACTTACAAATTGCTATCTAAATATAGACCATGTTTTTGAAGGAACTAGTGATAGGATGCGATCATCTAGGGGAAAAAAATGATTAGTCATGGGAATCCATCATTGTATTACACTTGTATCATACTTAGTTCCGTAATTTTTGTTGGTTCTTGATAGTAATATTTTTATGGAAGCAAGTTAGACTGACACAGTACTCCTGTCTGGAAGCTTCTGATATCTTTCCTACCATAATTGGAATTAAAAATTTGGATACTGTGGAAACTGATGTATTACAAAGCATGATTTTATTACATACAGCTTCTATACCATATAATATCCTGCTGACGCTGTTTTCGCATAAACTCATAAATTCTTGAGTTCTGAATTGCTTTCGTCCATGAAAACAAATACTTGACTTTACCAATTAAAATACAGTAGTCCCACTAAGGACAGACTTACTTCAGCTAGATTTTCTTTTTCTCCGCTTAAAAAACTGTGCCTTATGCACAGTGTTGTTTCCAAGACTTGATGCTGTGTTGTTGGTAGTCTCCAAAGCCTTTTTCAGTGCTTCCTCTCAACTTTAAATATATGCTGGGAACTACTATATTGGTCAATAATTGCTAGATTCAGCAAACCAAAGATTCCTATGAAAACGTTCTGGTCTTTGCAGTGGAAAAGTCAAAATAACTTCTCAGCGTAGGACAATTTGGATGTTTTCACTTTTTGAGGGTATCCTGGCTGTTCTTTGTGTTACCTGCAAGACTTGACCAGACTGGAGTAAGGTGACTTTTTGGAATTGATTGGCCTTGGTGGAAGGGCAAGTATAGGCCTACTGCTACAGAGTAGCAGCTTAAACCTGCTGAGATGTGTGTGGCAAAAGAGCTAAAAATGTGTAAATCTACCCTGAACTGTATCCAAACTGTTAGCTGTTTACTTGCTCTGCAGTGGCTGTTGGCTTTGCAAAGCATTTCTTCCCGATTCTTCCTGGTGTACCCAAGAGTTCCTAATTACAGATGCTTAAAGCTCACATTTGCTAGTTGCGCTAGTGAGGGGTGGCATTAGAACACAGTGCTTGTGTGAGGAGGAACATTTTTCTTCCAGCTAGGTGACTGGCCTCAGCAGGCCCCTCAGGGTTCATGTTCTATGGCCATTGTCGCATTCTACTTACCAAGGATTGAAGGCAGTCCCTGCAGGAACAATGTTTCAGAACCTTGTAAGGACCCAAGTCCCATTCTGTTGGTGATCCTAGGTTATAGGAATAGACTAACAGCAAATAGACTGCTCTTAAAGTTCAGGTTGCAGTAACTTCTAGAGACTATGCTATTTGTTATGGTTTTTTTTAAGATGAATTAGGCTTGACACGGGGAAAAAGTGAATACAAATGTTTGTAACAAATGGAGGTC
>VYZV01008056.1:58402-74053 GCA_013401275.1 Pandion haliaetus | reverse complement strand
CTCATCCCAACGTGGCCGGGGGCGGGGGGGTGGGGTGAGTGAGCGGCTTCATGGTGCTTTGTTACCGGCTGGGCTGAAACCTAAACCACGACAGTTGGGTTTTTTTGCTATTATGTGCTTTAGACAGTGGGGAGAGAGTGAAGAGACAGAATCACCAGCCTGCCAGCTTCTCTCTCACCATGAATCCACCTCAGACTGCTTCATAGAGGATGACATATCCTTTGCTGTGATAGATCAGATTCTTCAGTGACTGTGCCCTAAACAAGGGTTAAACAAATCCAAATATTGCCACAAAAGGATGCTGTTCTGTAGCTTGTTTTCAGTATCAAACTTACCAATCCACAATGGAGTTTGTTCACATTCGTAAGAGATTAAAGCACTTTCAGATTTATCTCAAGACTTAGGTATTTGTAGAACAAAATGAGTGTAGCGAGCTGATGTCAGATCTGGTATCTTTCAATCTGTGTTGTTTTCATGAGAAACCAGTGGATCATTTCTCTGAAAGTAAGCACATAATCATTCCTCCCACAGCTTTCCTTCTCATCAGACTCAAACTTTATAGAGAGCAAGACATTTATGCAAGACATAAGCATAAACACTATAAAGTGATTTGTTTTTAATGGCTTTCCTCCTTCTGCAGTTTGAATAGGCTTGCAGATTATTTCTCCTACAAATACTGTACAGTGGTCAAGTATTTCTTCTGTTATGCATAGAAACTTGTACTTTACTGGTGGCTATGCACAGCCTTTAACTTTCCAATCTGTAATTCTAGGCAACTGAGCATGGTGTGAAGCCTTGGTTTTTAGATGCACTTTACATGGAAATGCCCACTCATGGATTCTCTGAGCAGGCAGCAGGCTCCCAGACTTCCTTAGTGCCCACAATGGCAATGCTCACTGTGGTTCTGCTTTTCTCTTCACAGCTGGAGTCTTCCCTCAGATCCTTAAGCAGGTTAATCCATTGTCCCAGGGAAGTCATAGGAAATTAATTAGTGCAGTCCCTGGTAAACAAAGCTAGCAGCAAACTTTCCAGTGGAGAGCAAGACCAGTCTCCTTCAGCCAGAAGGAGAGACACGGTCTCAGGGCATTAACCTGTTCAGCTTCCCAGAGCGCAGGAACTTTTAGAATTATTGACAAAAATTGCACCTGAAACCCAAGAAATCAGAGCTTACAGTGACTCCAGAATGATTGTCATATAATGTAACAGCCAGAGGTGATAGAGATACTGCAGAGGCTGCAAAGAAAGCCTCTTAGATCAGAAGACCTATGATGCTGTCTTCCAGACACATGCCCAGGACCATGCTCCCTACAAAGGCAGCCACACCTAGTAGGGTACACTGGCATTTTGCTTTCAAGTTTCTGTGTTCAGCTGCTCGCACCATAGTTCAAACCGATTTAAACTGACTGGATAGAGCTTAGAAGAAGGCAAAGTCAATGATCAAAGATCTAGAAAAAAATCACATCTAAGAAAATACTGAAGGAACCAGGGATGTTACTCTGGAGAGGACTGAATTAAGACATCGTAACAGTCTTCAATTACTACATAGAGAGCAGCTGTAAAAATTGTGGGAATAATCTGTTTTCCACATCCACAGTGAATGGCACGAGCTCCTGTGGGAAATCACAGAATCACATATCAATGATCCAGAAACATCGCAGAGGACCTCTTGGAGCTCTTTCCAGCCCTACCTTCTATAATTGCTAGAAGCAACATGCAGGTGTGTGAGGTCATCCTCTTTCCCATCGGTAGCGTGTAATTAGCTACTATTTCCCATCTTAGGAGTTGGCTTAGTGGTAGTTTTCCATTGGAGTAACTCTAATCGCTTATGGGGAGGTTTCTGATTTGCTCTGCTGTTAGGAAGATCAGGAGCAACTTCATATTTCTCCTTCTTTAAAGCCATTCAGGATGTTGCTTGATGGGAGTTGAAGTGAAATTAGTGCTAATGTGAGTGAGCAGCACTATGGATGCTGCTTAGGAAAATGCTAGGACTATTAACATCTTTTTTCTTAAAGAACATAAGTAGAGGCCAAATTCAGCGGCAGCTAAAACCTCGCTTGTTGTACAGTTGAATTTACAGATCTGTGGGCAGCATTAAATGGAGGTATCATTCCTTAACAGTTTGAAACAGTACAGCGCAACCATGACAATAATGAGATAAGAGGCAGATATGGGTAACAGTCTAGGAACTAAATCTGCTTTAATCTACTTGAGTGTAAATCCACTTACTTCAGCTGCATAGCTCCAGAGAGTGATTCCAGGGTGGGAAAACAGAATTTTGCCCCACTGTACTCCCTTTTTTGTTGTTGTGTCTTTTTCTTTATGATGGTTACCTCATAGTCACAGCAGAGCACAGGTAAGGTGAAATTGTAAATTGTGTATTCTCGGCCAGGACTTTTCTGTTTGTAATGCTGGTGTGTGTACTTATCTGTGATCAGGCATAGGAGGTACAATCAGCAACATGACCTGTGCAACTACAAACAAGAGCAAGCAGAGAGCCTAAAGATTTCAATAACGATATTTTAATTACTGAGGTCAAAGGCAAATCCCCACGAATTACAAAGGACCTGGTTTCCAGCAGGTGCCTAAAGTTGTCATGGCAAACCTGCCTTTGCTTGGATAGCAGTGAGAACAGACTTCTGAAGGCATCAGGAAAAGAAAGCCTCTCTACCAGGACAATTAACCAGTTTTTTCTTCTTCTGTGCATGCTGGTTTTAGGCATAGAACCCATTGCAGGTTTTGTGTGGCACCAGTGGCAGTGGCTGGGACGTTTGCAGCTCTGCCACAGCCAGGGGCTGCTGAAGGAGGCAGAGAGATAGGATGCCTGGGATGGGAGGGGGCTTCGGGGGCACAGATGCAACATCAGTCCCCCTGCTCAAGAACAACTTGTCGGATAATTATAATCATCGTTTGGGATATATTCTGAGTGGCCCATAAATTCTTATGAATGAAATTGCCCTCGTCGGCACCACAGCATGTTAGCCTTAAATCACCATGGTATATAATCCAGAAGGTAAAACCTCTAAATCTTTTGGAAGGTTTGTTCTTCTGACTAGTAATTTAACAATCTTGTAAGAAGCTAAGATATAAGAGCTTTCTGGCAGAGAAATAGAGAAGAGGCAGTGAAAAAAGTGTCAGGTACTCTTCTGAATCAATTGTCGTGTCTAACAAGTTTCTAATGAATTATGAAAGGTGAGATGACTTCTCTGTTTTTTCCTTTAAGCTAACCTGGGACTAGACACTGTAATTAAATCTGTACAGAGCACTGCTCCCTTACACGTGTTTTTTGTGGGATATGCAGGGGTTTTGGCAGGATAAAATATATATAAACCCAGGATTTTCATTTAATGCATGTGCTTTGCTGCATTTGTTTTCCATGTCCTGTGCATACTTATGGAGATGACTGAATGATTATCAGTATTTGATGAGCAACTTATTTTCAATGCTCCCTTACATATATCTCTAGGGCTTTTCTCAGTTTCGGTTTCTCACTGGTTTTGCAGATCATAACCTAAAAGCTTGACCCAAAGCCCAAAGAAATAAATAAGCATATTTCTTTGGCCTTGAATAACTGAAGGACTAGACAACAGGCTAACTCAGTACAGCTCCTGGGTCAGGCAGCTTTTAGTTTTCCTTTTCCTGTGCTGATATTTTTCCTTGGGGAATTCAGTAAATGTTGCCTAGAAACACCTGTGCCTCAGAAAAATCTGAAGCACAGCAAAATAGCCATAGAATCAGGTATGCGAAAAAGCCCATCTGTTCCCACCAAACTGAATCTGGGGAGACAATTCCCATAAAAATATTTGTACTAATCAAAATGCTGTTCAACCATTTTTCTCCTCAGAGAGAAACTTAACTACAGCTTGCATCGCCCACAAATTTACTAGTCAACCTTAAAAATTTAATAAGTGCAGTGCATTAGTATAATATTCTGCTCGCTCCTGAATGGGTATAAGTAAAGGTTTTAATTACTAAAATTATGCAGTTATAAAAATAATTTAATGAAATCATTCTTCCCATTTGCATTCATGGGCTGCCTGTACTCAGGCATTATGAGACATGGTAAATTGCACTGAACTGTGGTGGAATAATTCTTAGTGCTGTAACTCTGCCTGAGGACTGTGCACCTTAATGGTTTCAATTCCCAGCAAAATCAAACCGCAGGGAAGTGCACTCGGTATATTGTAAGGAGGATTAAACATAACGTATGGCTTTTGAAATCACTATCCTCTGTGTTTTGTTGAGAGACCTATGACCTAGGCATAGGTAAAATTATTTCACCGTCATAATCTAAGAGGACTGGTTTCTGCTTTCAGTGAAGTCCTTTGCATAACACCTTTTGCCATTGCTGGTGCAGAACTTGTGCCTTGCAGGTGAACGTTTCTGGATGATGCCTTAATTAAAGTGCATCCCCTCTAATCTGAAATGATGGCTGTTTATTTCAAAACTAATTACTTCATCGGGCTTTCCTCTGCTAAAAAATCTTTGGTGCCTGAATGAGACTGCAAACTCTTCGGGGCAAAGACCACATATAATGAGATAATGTTATGTTTGCTAAATAATATATTAGGAAAGAAGCTTGTGAATAAAATATAGGCTGAAGTTTTGTGATTCAATTTTAGGTACAGGTAAAATTTTACGATTTATCCCACATTTGCAGTCATAAAAAATCTTTTTCCTCAGATTCATAAACAAATCATCAGCTGAAATACAACCTGCTACCCAAACAGTCTCAAATGTTAGGAAAATAATTTCTGACTTGACTATGATGGATTGAACAAAACTCCTGGATTCAAATCAGTTGCAACAAAATTTCACATATACAATTCCTCATTTCTTCACAAGCTTTGTGTGTGGGAAGAACTGTAATATCCTCTGAGACTATTTTGAAGGCAATTTTTCTAAAAGTTACAAGGGTAACTTCCTAACCTAGAACACCCACTCTACACCAAATCTATTCCAGACCCTTCTGTGACACGTAAAGCTAAGCGGTCAGCCAGGGAACAGTGTTCACTGCTTGCTAATATTCAAAATGGGCAAAAAGAGAATAGACTTTTACATATTTTTAGTGTTTCAGAAGGACTAGTTTCCCAAAGATGAAGAAAAAATGCTGAGACTGATAGTGAGGAAAAAAATATCAGAAGGAGCAAATGTGATGGAGAACTGTGAGCTCTTTCAAGAAGAGCTCATTAAATAGACAAAACCCTGTGATTCCAGTGCCAAGAAAGATGACAGCGTTGCCTGAAAGGCCATCCAGACTCTGTGAAAAAATGAAAGCAGCAATTAGGAATAAGCAGTGATGTACAACCAATAAAAAAAGGGTAACATATAACAATCAATTATAGATGAGAAGTTGTGAAGTGTGGGCAATGGAGAGGGGACAAAAAGACATGACAGTGAATACTTTCTGTTCCTTTCTGGCTGGGCACAAGGCAGTCTGAGCTTTTCATTAGGAGCTTTGGAGGGAGCTACCACTGTGCAGGACAGTGGCAGCTCTCTGCAAAGCCAGCATTGGGGTTGGTGGCTGTCATCACCCAGCACAGAGCAATCTCTTTGGAAAAGGTCATGGGCTACTACAAGCATCTCAACAGTGAAAGCAAGCCTGAAGTTTTTTGCTCCAAAGAAGAGAAGGAACTGCCTTCCAAGAGAGGACTGCCCATTTCTCCCTGCCCTTTCTCCCAGGACTGAGCAAAGCCTTTTCCACCCCAGCACAGGCTTCTCCCTCCCTTGCACAGGAGCTCAGCAGAGCCGAGCCGGTGGCAGTGGCTAGCAAAGGTGGGCACTCAGAAGCCCCCATCTCCCTGCTGCTCGTGGGGCAGGAGCAAGCTCAGCCAAGGCCACCTCTGCCCAGCAGTGCCTTTCCCTTACTGCCACAGCAGTGGGGAGCATGGTGGTGGCTTGAGCAGGTCCAGACCACCAGCTGGGACTAGGCAGCCTGGCACATCCCTGTCCTCTGGGGGTTCTGCCCCCGATCAGCCTCCCTGTGTGCCAGGTGGCCCTGGAGCTGCTCGAACAAACTCCTGTTTAACCCTCTTGGAGTGAGAAATGTAGAGAACTCAGTCTGCTGAGCTTACCTTAAAGAATCGCGTGACGTGGTTCAAATGTGGTATTGAAGTATTTTCATGGGAAATAGTACAGTTATGAAGGGACTCTTTAAGTCCAGATGAAAAAGGCTCTGTGAAACCATTGTTTGGGAGTTGAAGATGACAAATTCAAGTTGGATAGTTGGGGATCTTATTTTCACATGGAAACTAACTAACTGTTTGAACAAACTGCCACAAGACAACTGCATGCCCTTCTGGAAAATTAGGTTTAACCAAACACTAATACGCTTCAGCATACAGAATATACTGGGGCAATTAAGAGAAATGTAATCGTCAGGGACACATAGAAGGTCTGATCAGATGAAGAGCTAATTAGTATTAGATTTTGAAAGCCTGTCATCTGAAGCTCTTGCCATCATCACCGCCATACATGGTCCCATCCATATATATAATACCTGATGCTTTATGCACCAAAAATGTGTTGACATTGCTGTACCAGAGAAATTAGTTTATGTTTCAGTTTGTGTTCTATCCTTTAAAGAAAGCAATCACCTCATATAAATAATACAACCTTAACACCTAATTACAAAGAAGGGCAAAGCTTTTAAATGGCACTAAACTTAATAAAAAGGAATAATTACTATTATGACAATTAACTTGTTGATGAAGACTAGACCTGGATAGATTTGCTTTTCATTAGTGAGCATGAAGAATTAGACGACTCCCATGGGGATCCAAATACCTGAAAGTCATCTTACTCAAAAAAAAAAGACAGAACTCCTTCCTCTGTGTAGCCAAGTGCGGTTTCGGCCCTTGCTCTGGGGAGCTGTTGTCCCTGGAGAGTGCAGTAGACCTTGTGCAGAGAAGGCAGGAACATGAAGAAAAGAGGAAGGCAGCGTGTTTCAGAGGCTTTTCCAATCCACGCTGTTGCCACATGCAAAGTGACATTGGCAGACTGCTGCCCTGTCCTTCTCCAGGCTGTAGAGGGCTTGCTCTCTCTCTCCTGTCTTCTGTTCCCAAACAGATTGTCCCAGGGTAACGCACCCCAATTCCAACCATGCCCTTTTTTCTCACCCCCTCTCCTGCCTTCAGCTGCCCAGTGGCTCTTGACCCACAGCTTCCCCTCCATGGACTGTGGAGGGGAGGGACTGCCGCCAAAGCCACATGCCCTGACACATACCAGCAGGGCTGGCGTGGACTTATCCTGACCTTCTTGCACCCTCTCTTTAAGAACTGCTGATGTTCTTTTTGTTTGTTTTTTGTTTTGTTTAGGGTTTTTTTTTGCTAAAGCAGAATAGCTAATCAACCTAACCTAGTTTAGTCTTCAGTTCAAGCTAATCCTGTTGTTGCTATAAACTTCAGGGTGGCAACAGTATGCAGTAATGGTGATCATGGTTTTTTAGACAGCTTTAGATTTGTTATCATCTCCCTTGATAAGAGCTGACAGATATTGAACTGCAAAAATGCAACACCAAAAAGGAAAAAAGGATCACATGTAGGGAGAAACCTGAATGAACCTGAACCGTTGCCTGTACTGAAAGCCAAATGAACAGCTGATACAATTGGCACAACGCAGTGGTAATGAGGCTATAGCTGAATGGAGTTATTTTTGTGGCTACATGAAAAAAGCAGAAAATAAACATGGAAATTAGAGATGAGAACATCTCAGATCCAAATCTCTGCTTCTTCAAAGCCTGCTAATGCCGAGCGCTGTCTAGTAGTTTTTTCTTCTGGTCCCTTTCTTCTGGCTGCACTAGTTCACACTATATGGCTGTTGCTTTACATTGTGGATATTTCTAAAAGTTTTTTAACTTGATACTGTACTGTGGTTTTTAATATGTGCACGAGAACAGATGCCAAAGAAAGTTACAAAAATTCTAGTGTAACAGTGACACGACCATCCTTTTGCAGCTTTTGCATGGTTTTGCTATGACTTGAAGTTAACACAAACTGCTGTATCTTTATCAAGAAACATAAAAATGCATAGATATGGAGTATGTAAGATACACACAAATCAGTTCTTGCTGAATTCATATTTGACCATGTGTTACGAAGTTAAGGTTTGGCATGGCATTTGGTTAGGACCCAACATAAAAAATCGGAACAACTTAGAAAGCCATTAGGTAGTGCTATAAAATTGTGACATTTTACCTTTTTCTGTTATTCTGCTTTCAGGATTGTAAAGGTATGGGTATTTGCACTGGAAGGGTTCTCAAACAGCAGCTCTATTTGTGCCATAGCCTTTCAAAGAATATGCGTGAACACATTTGCTTTAGCTCTTTCGTTCTCTTCTCTCATGAGGACTCCACTCTGATTCCTCCTTCTTCTTTCCTTATGTCCTGAAGGAATATATAAAGCTGCTCTTTATGCAAGGAAAAAGGTACTTTTTTACTTTTCTACACAGTTAATTAAATGCTTCTAGGCAAACACACTCTGTCCACACAAACCCGGCAGAGACGTGAGACGCAAGGGCCTGAATGCCCCTGGGTTGTGGAAGCAGATTTCTTCTGCACCTGGGCGGAAAGCTCAGCTGCTCGGTGTGGACAAGGGAAGGTACATCCCTCTTGGTTTGAGAGACCCTTTTCTTGAAAGCATCTCACTAGCTTACAGGCTCCTGTCAATCCAGCACAGAGGTACACCACTTCCCAGGCGAGCACAAGATCCCTGCTGCCGAGGCCGAGCCCACCCCCTGAAACAGACCCCCAAACCCCTGGGAATTTTTGCTAAGAAATAGTCAAGTGCCTTTGAGTTAAATTGCAGCTAAGCAGGGGTCTGGAGATTGCAGTTTTAAATTTAAGTACCCTTAGGGGGAGTGGAGTCCAAGGGACTTGCTTGTAGCTGTAAGTTCAGGCAGTGGTAGGAAGGAATTTGTGTCTTGCTGTTCGAGTGCAGTTCCCCATGTAATGGGCTGTGCTGCCCACCCCAAAGGTGCGGTGGCGGTCAGATGTGTGCCTCCTCATTCTGCTCTTGGCTGCCTCTGCCAGACTGGTGAAAAGGGCTGGAAGGTGCGATTTGGGAACTTTTCCAGTGGGAAAATGGATGGGGCCAAGCACCTTAATTTACGCAGACCAGCCTTCAGTGAGTAATGAATTTGTGAGCTGGAGGTGAAAGACACTGGGTCCTCTTATGCAAAACTTCAGGTATCATAATATAAAGAAAATTAACTGTGTCAAGTGTGCTGTGGGCATAGAAAAATTAATCATAAGTTTATAATTAAGGATGATGAATGCCATTCATGCTTAGAACGGTGTTGCAAATCAAACACTGCATATTGCATTTTGTATTTGCTAGCCTCTTCTTGTCCAGGGGGATGAAAAGAAAAACACTCACAACCAATTTTAATTGTTTCAGGTCCTGGAATTGTTTCACTTCACATTCTTCTGCTGGAAGTTACTGTCTAATGGAAAGCAAGGGCCAAATGTAGTAACAGGACTAGCGGCAAGTACAATTTGGCTATAATCAGAAAAGTACAAAAATCTCCATGTGTTCAGCTGAAGAACAGACCTCCCAGGAAGTGCAATGTAGTCCAGTTCTCCAGTTAGCCAGGTATCATTTTCTTCTGTAATCTTCTCCAAACTGTTTTGATGGAAATAAAAATAAAGTATAGTTTTATGTTAATTAAAACTTTTCATTAGTTATGTAGGTCAGTAGGAAACAAAAAAGTAGTTCAAACTCCACCCTCCCCATGCTGCCAGTTTTTCTAATGAAATGTAATTAGCACTAATTGGTAAAACTACACTGATGGCTGGTTATTAATGTTTGTGTATGGGTCCCAGATGTGGTTTTATGGCTGTCAGTGCTAATGGCTCAGTGAAAGTAAAAGAATTCTCCTTTCATATTCCCGTCATTTTCTTCAGGGTGCCCCCCCTTCCCTTCAAACAAGAGTGATTATGCTTAGGGAAGGGAAAGCTGCTTCTTAAATCCTGACTTTGTGAGGAACTGAATGCCTTCAACTCTCATTTGAATTTGGTAGGAGCTGAAAGCAGCCAGCACTTAGCATCTGCAGAATCAGGACTCAACAATTTTAGGACTGCTTTTCTTGAGCCATCATAATGGTTACTGGTTCAGAATTTATCAGAATAATTATCCTCCTAATTGCATACCTGTTCTTGAAAGCACACTTATGAGGGAAGCCTTTCTTCTAAGCAATCACCTTAAAGTATTCTGTTTAGAATAATTGCTTTCCTGCGATCCCTGCAATTGCTGAGTGGAGGGTAATCGCCTTCTTAAGGCAGATGTAGGTGAGAGAGCTGGCCTTTTTAGACAGGGATGACATGAAGTGATGAAATCAAGATTTCCAATACAAATCTACCCAGAGAGCTCTGGGGGGTAGCCTCTTGCTGAGTCAAGCAAAGGCAATGCCACAGTGAAGAGGAGGGTCTCCAGGCATGCTCTGCTAGGGACCAGAGCACACTTGGAAATAGATTGGAAAATACTCAGCAACTGATTCAGTCCTGAATATTAACAGTAAGGCATCAACATTAACACCTGAGAAGATAAAACCTTTCTTTGAAAAGCATCTGTGTATTCTTACAGGGTTTAATAATGTACGCCTCCCCAGGTCACCCATGCACACCTTGTTTTTGTAAAATCTCGGCTCAATAATATTTCTAAGTTAAAACAGAAATATAGCATGCTCCAGGTATGAAGAAATTGCCTGAATGTCTTATCTGACTTATAAGGGAGTTTAAGAAATGAGTAAAATCAGCAGTCACATGTTTATTTGAAAATGCTTGAAATCTTGAACTTGTTAAGAATACAAGAAATGCCACATATCTTAGGCTATATGCCTGTCACAAGGACAGGACAAAGTCATTATTAAATCTTAGCCCTTAATAGTTTTGTGCCTTACAAGGCATTCAGAACGCCCTTGAGCAACCCCCTGCATTCTGTCGGATGATGCTTGAATTATTTTTCTTAATTTTACATGCAGAATGGTGTTTAACAACATGATACCTGTGGGCTGGGGGGCTGGGAAGCAGTGGTTCTTCCTTGCAGCCGATGAAAAAGGAAGCTGGTCTGTGGCCAGGAGGTCTGGAGGATGTATTGCAACAACATGTACTTACAGCCTGGAATGATGTTGTGCCAGGCAAATCTCAATGCTAGTCATTGCCATTTTATATTTTAAAATAATTAATTGCAGACTTCTGTGTTAAGCTGTTCTTTTCCCCATGGACTGACCACCCCTATACTCATTCAACTGCAACTAACCTGCCCTGGAGCCTTTTTTACAGGCTCACACCACCACAAACAAATTCTCTCATTAAGCTCAGCTGCAATCACAACTACATCCTTTTCACCCTTGCTGGAATCTAACTGAAGGATGACCTTACCTACCCGACAGCCACATAACCAGGATAATTCCTTCTGACCTTGTTTTTGAGCAGGTAAAGTACGGAGAAGGGATATCTTAATGGGATAAATAAAAAAACCCAAACACTTAATCACACAAAGACACGGTACCCAACATTTTGGGTTACTTTTTTGCTAGTGCCCACGACCACTCTCATGCACTGAGGCCAACCGGAGTGCTAGGCAGCCCAAGCTAATGCTGTGATAACAAATTAACGATACAGAGAAATGAGATTTGGTGCCCTAGAACTGTTAAATGTACTTGGGTAGATGTAGCTTCGGTGTCTGTAGTGTTTGTACACTGACAAAAGCAAGGAGATACAGGTTTGAGCTCCTTCAGACCAAGGAATTTGATTTCCCACCTCCTGGATGAGAGCTCTAACTGCTACAGTGTCCAGCACATGTGGGCAGAACCACATTACTCTGACCTAGTTTGCACAGTGTGCTCTGTGGAAAGCCCGAGCTGGTTGGCATCAAGGAGTGCCCTGATGGAGCAGGTCACACACAGCCCCATGTGTTTCTCCTGGTTCTGGGCAGGCTCAGGCTCTTGAGCTGCTGAGCGTGGGACACTGCTGGAATAACTGCAATAGTGGGTGTCCAAAGACAGGTGAAAAGGGAAGTACCAAATTAATTTGGGCATATCCCAGGCTAAGAAATGGCTGTTTCAGTTACGGGAGAAGAACTGTATTGCAAATTTGGACTTAAAAGCCTTGCTTCCACCTGACTCCTACCTTAGATACTGAGCAGCTCTTTGGGGTGTCTGCCCTATTTTCACTCGCAGATCTTGGTCCCACATTGTCCACTCTGCACTCATGTTAGTTCATTCCGTAACTTTTTTCTTTGGAGTGAACGAATTGGTTCCCTTTGAAGCAATACCTGTCCGCAGTTCTGGAAATATTTTAGTCCAGACGCCTTTCCAATAAACGATGTGAATGAGACTACACCAGGTTTGGCTCCTCCTGTCCCCCTTTCGTCCTGGCTTTGCATCCCTGAGCATCCTCGAGCACTTTCCCGTGCGGCGCCAGCAGCCGTGCAACGCCGACAATCAGGTTCACACTGCAAGAGCACCACTTGGACTGGCGCTGGCACAGGCTCTCGCATTGCCTCAGGTGCTTTCAACAGCACTTCCTACACCTTCACACACAGAGAAAATGTGTGTATTAAGGACTCAGGGCCAAATGCTGTGTAGGGTGGGCACGGTCTTCATGTTCCCTAGTCCTGATCAGAGTCAATGTTACTGCTCTTGTTGCTTGGCTTGGAGCAAGGGACCACTTTTAGGGTTGGATGCATTTAGCTGCATTTTTCAATCCAGCCTTTTATCGAGCGTGGATCTCAAAATAAGATAATCAAACAAATGAGTGCGCATGGGAAGATAAAAATAAGAGAATGAAATAGATGAGTATGTACGGCAAGACAAAAATAAAATCCTGTAACTTCAAATATACGCACAACATTTTACTTGTGAAGAAGGTTACGATGCTCCAGGAGAAAATAAGCTGTAAGCCCACAAACAGCCAGAATCTAGTTGGGATGCCCACCCTACACTTGCTAGAAGCAGCCAGGAGCCTGCTGTGTGCACCAGCTGGAGGGGAGCTGAAGCTCGCTCCCTCTGACGAGGGTGAAGCTGGCCAGAAACGCCTCTCACCACATGGCAGCACCCACGACCTACCATGAGGAAGCAGAAATCTCCCCCCGCTATGGGCACCACCTCTATGTTTACGTGCCCGAACAACGGGAACCTGCTTCTGGTGGGCACAGATGAGTGCTGGCGCTTTCCGTCTTTGTTCTGGAGGACAGCTGCTAACAAGAAGCATTTTTAGCTGCGGTAGCAGTGCAGGGAGATGGAGGCAGCTCCATGAGGATGTAGAGAATAAAAAAAGTCATTTCATCTCTCTGACTTGATTCCAGCCCATCTGTGCCAGTGCTGATGAGGGGTTATCCCCACAGGAGGCAACTGAGGGTTAGTCCCTACAGGTCTGAGGCACAGCTGTAAACTTGCTTAAAATAAATAATGGAGGGGGGACCAAGTGCGGGAATGCATAAAAATCACAAAATCTGTGACTGTGAAACACTGGAGGGGATCGTCAGGGGACAAATCCTCCTGTATTTTACAGTCTGTGCTGTGTAACAGCAGCAGCTCAGAGCTTCAGGTCCAGCCAGTTGATCACTGCTCTGGCCCCACTTCAGCTCAGGAGGATGCACTAAAATTGATTACAGATGTCAGTTTGGTCACTGAGCTGTTGTAGCCCTTCAGGCAATCTACCCCTTCCAGAAATGAAGTCCAAGCCGAAGCAGAGCGGCTCCTTCCCCTCCACCTCTCAGCACTCGGGCTTGCCTCAGGCTCCATCCTCCTCCACCTCTTGCTGCTCCTCACTCAGTTTGGGCTTTCCTGGGCTGCAGGAGCCCTTCCCTGCTCTTGGCTGACAGGGATGCTCACACACCCCTCCACCCACTAGGGGCCAGCCCCCCCAGCCCTTTGGCTGCCGTCACCATCCTGCATCCACGCGCTGCTCGGCAGGAGGTGATATTTTACAATTCATTAAGATTTTGAAGAAGAGCCGCTGCACAAGCAAACGTTGATTTCCTGGTGCTGTTTGGAGCCGTGGTACTCCCACTCACCTGGGGTGGCTGGTGGACAGCCAGAGTGCTTGGTTCTCAGGCTGAATGGCATCAGGAGCAGAGCTGCACACACGTGGGGATAGGAGCAAATGGCAGAAACAAGGGTTAAGTAGTTCCCATCAACACAGAGAGACATTATTTCATTCACCTCTTCCTCCTTGGGAGGCCAGTATGTATCTATGTGTAATGCCCCCATCCACGCTGAAGGCAGACTTTGCATCCAGCACTCTGCATTTCAATCGGTACAAACCAGGAACAGCTCGCTAGCTGGCTAGGGACATTATCTTTTCCTATTTGGGTTTCAAAAATTAAAGCTATCCAACCAGTGACATAAAAAAAGATGCTCCTATTACAGATAATAGGAATTGCTGCATTATTGCTTTGTCCTGCCACTTGTAGTAGCCAACAGCTGATTGCCTCAGAAGAACCATCTCTATCATGTAATTGTGCCTGTGTTTTATTTGCTTGGCTTAAGAGAGCTATTACTAACCTGAACGGCCTCTTTGGGCTGGCTGGGGAGGTGAAAACTCCCCTGGTCAGGAAATGATGCTTGGGTGAAAAGGCTCTGTAGTTTCCAAATTTTCCCGTTTAAAAGGAGCAGCAAAGGTATCTCAGAGATAAAACACTCTCTTAGCTGAAAATTGGCCACATACTTTTCCTTTCTTAATGGAAGACCTGTCTTTCACTATGTGATGCCCATTTTCTCCAGCGGAGAGCAAAAATACAAAGAACTACTCTTCTTACACTGCTCTTTGAACTGATACATGATGCACTGATTTGAGCTAAAATCCCTCTTGAACAGCCCAAAGTTTTAACTCGGAGGAGACTGCATCAGGTAGCTGAGACGCTCGAAAGCAACTCCAGCCGTGTGTTTACCTTTACCAACATTGACTATTAACTTCGAAGCATCGGGATGCACTATTTCCACATGCTGTTAGTCGGAGCCCACATATCTTTGGGCACGGGTTTGCACTGAGCCCAGGTATGTTTTGTCACAACCATGTCTTCTCTCATCCCTGGTTTTCTGCACCTCGTTGGGTCCCAGGAGCGTGCCGCACACCTTGGTCTGCTTCACAAACACTATCTCTGCAACCTCCTCAGCTAGCGGACACCCTCCACTACCTCTGAGGAAGACAAGGCCTGCAATGCCCAGCTGAGGGTAAAGGGGCAATAGCCCTAACTCAGTGCACTGCAAATGGCACCAGGAAACACGGAGCTATACCACAGCTCTTTCAGCCACCAGACAGCGTCTCCGATTCAGCGATTCGTGGCAGGGAATTTCACCAACTGACTAAATCCAGCTGGGTGCTGCTTCCTAACAGGCAAATTGCTTCAGCCGGCAGGCCTGGGCGTACTGCCTCTCCCCAACAGCAGCCGATGGGCGAGAGCGCCCTGTAATACACCTTCTCACTCCCACAATCCGTGAACGATGCGGCACTGGCACCGGCATCGATAAACCGTATCTCGTACCCAACGTTACGCCTGCCTGAAGAAGCGCAGGGCACCTTACACATGCTCCCTCAGAGCTGCCCACCGTGAACACCCCCTCATCGAAGTGAAGACGGCCAGACACTACCAGAGGCGCAAGCCTTACCTTCGCGTTTCTCTACCCTTGGAAGTGGCCGGGCACCCCCGCAGC
>VYZV01008056.1:21700-41560 GCA_013401275.1 Pandion haliaetus | reverse complement strand
CTTTGTAATCAAGTACCCAGATCATAGAGCCAATGGATTAAGAACTGTGCTTATGTAGTCATCTTACTGAGTTTACTAACGAGAACTAACTGCTTAGTAAAAAAAAAAAAAAAAACCAAACCAAAAAACCACACCAAAAAAAACCAGCACCAAAAATGTTATCTGATACCTTAGGGAATGTGACAGCTGAAGTGTCCCTTCTAGGTCTTCTGTTGAGTGACTTGCTGGGTTCAGAGATACTTTTGCACATGCCACTTTGCCCATCTGTTCTCTCTGCTTTCTCAGATCCCCTGAGCAGGCAGAGAAGCAAAACTCAGAAGACTTCTGTTCTCTCTGCTCTTCAGAGAAAAGAAATTGTGTCAACTGCAATACATTGCTTGGATGCAAAAAACCTGAGCTGTCAGGGAATAAACCCGAGATAGTATCCCTGACATGTAAGGCTGGTTGCAGAAAGGCTCCCAGCCACCTTGGTTTTAGCAGTGGTCATGGAGTTACAGACCTGGATGCTAACGTTTTTGGACAGCTCTGTTTTTTGTTTGTTTGTTCCTCTGTTAGACATTTAAATAAAGGATGTAATACTGTGCTGAGAAATGGCTCAATTTATATCATTTTCTTTAACAGCATGGCCTTTAAGGCAATAACATGTTGTAAGACTCAAGCTTTTTGTGAGCTAAATCTCTGTTGACAGCACATGATTGATTCAGTTTTGCAGATGGGACAGATTTCCTTGTTGTGGCTCAACCTGTCTTTTGATTACTTGCACACAGACCTAGCCACTGACAAATCAAAAACGTTAATATGGATGAATGCTCATACATATGCCTTACACATCTGTGAACGCCCACTCCTTTATGCATTGCTTGAGGAAAAAACATACTTGGACACAAAAATCCTGTTCTTTATACATGTGTAATACAGAATGCAAAGTTATGCAGCCAGAAATAGGAGCAGGGGTTTGAAAAGCTGACTTGTAAAAAAATCAGAAATTAATATTGAATGGTTGTATATTCAAGAGGGCTGAGTACAATGGGGATTTGTACTTGATCATCGATACTTCTTCCTTCAGTAGGTCATCACTTGTTAGCTTCAAATCTGAAGTTGCTTTCACCTGAAGGCCTTCTCTTACTGTACTCTTACGGGATATTTATCTGTCTGATAGCCCCAGGTCACTTGACACTAATTCTTAATAACTGCTGTCAGTTTTTAACGAAAAGCTGATAGTGAACAGGCAAAGAGAGTGAGTTGTTCTCTGGTCCCTGAAAGTTTTACATTTAGCAGCCAGTTGTCACACAAGGCTGCTGCTGTGACCTCTCCTATGTATTTTCTGAATGCTACCTGGTTCAGTGAAGACCATAGGAGTTATGCTTTGGATTGCATCAGAAGTAAAATGTCACAATTAAGTAGAAGAATTCAGTTTCCAAATTGTCCTTGTAGGATCATACTTCTAGAGATACTGTATAGACATTGAAAGCATTTTAAAATATAAAATTTAGCACACGTTTCAATTTTCTTTATCTTAATGCCAATTTAGAAATTGATATTTCTGTTCAATAGACTTCAGTGGTAGTAGGCTAACGCCTACACAGCAAAATTTTTCTGCCCTACCTGATCCCATAACTTAGAAAACTGAGCAGGGGAGACCCTTGGTCTCTTGGAAGGCTATATTGTGACGGCAGTTTATTTGGACAGCTGATGGCTTGTGTTTCTTTTCAGTTCCGGAGTTTGTCTTCTTAAGCATTTATTTTCCCATTTAATGTAAAATCCTTGCCTAAGGCAGAGCCCTGACATATGAGGTGGCATCCCAAGATTAAATGTTATTAACATAAAAAGAAGCACTGGAGACCACCGGTTTAATCAAAGGACCTAATTTTCAGAGGCAGTCTACCCCAGATTTCTAGTAAAAGTCCATGGAAATTGTGAATTTGTACCATCTTTTGAAACCAGATCCTGACCTAAGACACCTTAATCATATGGCACCATTCGTGGGGAATGAATTCTGGCCACAGTACTGAAATCTCTTTAAATTGTGACCATCTGCACAGTGTTCTGCAAAGGCAGGAAATATTAATTACAGAATATTCTGACAGCTCTGAATTTATAACAGAGCTGAATTTGGCCCATTAAATTTACAAAATTGATGTTGATCAGAATTTATGTAGATGCAAAACTACATAGCTAAATAGCACTTTGTTTTCTGAACTGTTTTACCTTTGTATAAGAATATTAGACAAAAGGAGTAGATTTTAAAAACACATTTGATACAAATTTGCATGAAAATGGTACTGCTGCTACAGGGTTTATTATGAACTCTTATATAAATAACCTGCTTTTAAACAGACTCTAAATATCTATTTATGCAGTGTAGCAGTTAGAAAAGTTAGTATGTATTTTAAGACCGACGGTAGCTTACTGTGTTCAACATCTTTGGTTTGTGCAGCAGAACATTTTTCACTTAACAACATATGTGAAAAACAAAGCAAATACCAAGAGGCATAGTGCGTGCATGCGCTGTGTTTAAATGTAAAGTTCAAGCTGCATAATGAGTCAGCTACAGCCAGGAAAATATTAAATCTGACAGTTTGTTAGTAAATGTTCTCCTATGCCTATATGTTATAAAGGTTATTTGTCAATAGATAATGCTGTATATGCTACAAGTTGAATGAACTAAGACAAAAAGTTTTCTAAATGGATAAATTTTAAGAACTGGAACTACACATCAGAGCTATAGTCTGATCCCCTTAGCCAAGCCCATGAGAGGACTCGTGTTCTCTTCAGTGACGCTGTTCAGTTCTGCTTAGTCTGTCTGCAGAACTGCTCACAGACTTGGGTGCCTGCTAAACAAGGGCAGTGCCTGTATCATCTTGCTGTTTTAACAGTAGTGGCTCTTAATGTCGCCCACTTGCTTTTGAGTCCGGCTCCTGACTCGTGGGTTTGTCCTCTGGGTGCTGACTCTGAACCGAGAACATCTACCACAGGCTCTGGGTGAGGTCATGTATCCCTTGCTACCGAAAACAAATGTGCCATACAAGTGGATTCACCTCTTGTTAGACCATTAATGAATCTTGCTCCAAACGTCAAGTTTAACAGCAAAATTGCAGGTTTTTAGAAGGCAGTGAAATAACATTGCTCCAGGCTCGGGGTTTGTGGGGCTTTCATGCAATGTACTTCTGGAATGGAGTGGAATATTGTGTTCTACCTACTCATTCTTCAGTTCTTCATGTAAATACATACTCAAGCATTTGCTGGAGGCAGCAATTTCTTAAATCAAACAAGTTATATTTATTTAAGTATGGATCTTCTATGCACTCCACCAAAGCAGGTGACAGTTCCTAAGACTGATTATTCAGGATGAACACCTCTCCCCTTATTCAAAGCCTATATGAGTGTGTCTTCTGTACACGCAGGAAAGCATTCCTCTCATTCTGCAGTGGTCACCACTCTTGCTCACAGATGCTGTCCCTGCCATGGCCTTGCCACGTGGCTTCTTCAGGCAGTGCTTGTGCCTACAGGTACGCTTGGAATCAGTAGCCATAGTGTTGGCTTTGTCTTCTTCTGCCGCTCGTATGACCACATCAAAAAGCTGCTGTGTGAAATAAAGGCAATGACTGTCTGTAGTCTGCCTCAAACGAGCTGAGCCATTGCGATTCCCCTGCATGTTGGACTTGTCATACAGAAGCAGCTGAGATGTCTCTGTGCACCTCGGTTCACTGGGACACAGTGGTGAGAAACCCACCCGTATCTCACCTGCAAGGTGAGTTTATTGCAATGGTGGAAGGCTGTGGTTTCATATTTGAAATCTGGAGGAATAAATAGCTGAAGTATTTGTTAGCAAATTGTGTTTCTATTCAGTTTTGAAATGGATATATGATTTTCCAATGATGTGTTAGCATTGCCAGCTGGGAAGGCTCCTTAGGCAAAAGATCTGACTGTTTTGAAATTCTAATGGTACAGAATAGATGTAACATGTAGAAGATGATAGTTTCATCCTTGGGGCCTGTGTCTGTGTAGGCTGAAGAAATTAGTGGAGCTGGCCTCCTGCCTCAGTTTCCTTAATGCCTTGTATGCATTTTATACGACATTTTGGTTTTATAAATTATCATTCACACATCTGGTTTCTTTCTGTTTTATTTCTGACTCTGGAAAGTTCTGCCTTGTATAAAGGGTCTGGAGTTGATGAGATACTAAAGATTTAAATTGTGAAATATCTGAAATAAAGCACATTTTTCTTTAGAAACATCCTCAATACTTAAGACTCAAGCTATTCTTTTTCTTTTTTTTTTTGAGTGCCTCTTGGAGACTAACTCTCTGTCTGTCACATTCTCCTGGAAGGAGGATCTGATCACTTGTAGCTTCCAGTCTGTCCTTGCACTAGGTACAGTCCTTTAAGATGCATTGAGGTCAGTGGTAATCAATCCTGCATTCGTTTTCCAACAAAAGAATTAATCTGACTGATTTTCAGTAGAATTTTGTGTTGAGAGGGAACTGCAGAAGTAATGTGAACCATGCACTTTGGCTTTCACATTTTTAACCTCAGTTTGCCCTTGTGCATCTGTCTAATCTGTAAACATGTCCAACACTAGAGCTTTCTGTGCAAAAAAAGTCAAAAAAACAATCACTGACCATATATATTCCCCCTTTCCTCTGCAGCGCATTAAGCAAGAGTGCAACATAGCAAAATTTTTTCTTGCTGCTATTTCCACTTGTTCTTATTGAGAAAATTCCTATAGAAAAACCTAGTTTGTGACATGAGTCTTGTGTTTCATTCTCCTAAGTTTTGAGGTCGCAATCATATTTCATATGAGAGCTGTGCAGAAGAGTTGAATTTCTGACATCCTTTGTCACCTGCATCTGTTGTAGTTGCAGGTCTTGTCTTTGGCATGTCGGTCCTAGGAACACTGAGAGATTGCAGCTGCTGTGGCCATAAAGGGGCAGTTGCAGGGGAGAGGGTGGAACTTTCTCACTTCGAGATTTGGAAGACCAATTTGATTTTGGGTCCTGAAACAAATGTGGCACGCCGGGTCATTGGGAATGTGTTCTTCTTTCCCTTGGCATAAGCTCTGTAGCTTCCTTGTCTGTCTCCATGTATAGTGTGATATGGTAGTTGAGCCAGATGAGAAAGATGCAGTGTGCTTTGGCTGTGACTTCAAGTTGTAAGTGACTTAACAGTGGAAGAAGTATTTATAATTACAGAAGCCATGTGGATATCAAGTAAAGAATCCAGAAGACACTCCACACAGCAACAGACTACCTACCACTTTGCCTTTGATTGAAAGCAATATTCACAATGTAGAAAATTCTTTAAAATATTTTACTTTTCAGGGGTTCGCTTCTTCCTTGGCCAGACCTGGGAATCAAGATAGCTCAGCGGAAGTTTCATCTGTGTGTTTGAAATGATGGATGTACAAAGTAGAAGATCGGTTGTGTTTCATAGGAGACATAAAACCTCGTGGTGTTCTCTGGAAATTTATCTTCTCTTGTATGGGAGAGAATTGAATCTTATCAAACTACACCAGGGAGATGTTTTCAAAGCAGAAGACTAGCTGTCTGTTCTGATCCTATGTGAATGTCTGAGAGGAATGTTTTAAGTCAGGGTAGCACAAGCTGAGCTCTTCTAAGTCTCATGTTTGACTCATCAACACTTCATAGTCAGCTGTAACAAATTCCACTGCCTGGCCTAGTCTGAAGTACCTTATTTTGCTGTTTGTGCATCTACATCCAAGTCTGGTGTTACACAGGCACAGATTTTAAAGGGGAGTTCCTTTTCAGATGCTTACAAATCCTATTAGTCAGCCTGGGGCCGACCGGATGGAAAGCAGCAATGCGGAGAAGGAGCTTGGGGTGCTGGTGGAGAGCCAGCTGACCACGAGCCAGCAATGTGCCCTCACAGCAAAGGTGGCCAACAGCATCCTGGGCTGCATTAGGGAGAGGGAGGGGCTGGGGCATGTTTCATGGGAGGAGAGACTGAGCGAGCTGAGACGATTCGGCCTGGAGAAGAGAAGGCTCAGGGGAGGTCTTATTGATGTATAAAGATAACCTGAAGGGAGAGGGCAAAGAGGACAGAGCCAGGCTCTTTTCAATGGTGCCCAGTGGCAGCACAAGAGGCAATGGGCAAAAATGGAAACACAGGAGGTTCCCTCTGAACATCAGGGAACGCTGTTTCACTGTGAGGGTGACCAAGCACTGGTTGCCCAGAGAGGTGGTGGAATCTCTATGTGTAGAGATACTCAAAACCTGACTGAATAGAGTCCTGGGCAGCCGGCTCTAGCTGACCCTGGTTGAGCTGGGGCGTTGCACTACATGCTCAGAAGGTCCCTTCCAATCTCAGCGGTTGTGTTATTCTGTGATATACCACATGTCAACACACATCAGAGGAAGCCTTCCTGTCAGACTTGTCTGTCAGTCCTGTTAAGGACATGGGAAGTGTGTGAGACACACTCTGTTACACAGACTTTATGTAGTTGTGGAATGACTGCGTATGTTGTGCAGGTCATGTCCAAAGCACAGGGACTTGTGGCAAGTTGGGTGCAAGGCTGAGGTGTGTTCCTAACATAAAGAAGCAGCTGAAGATCTGAGACCTGCTATTTGATTTTTTTAAGTGTATCCAACAAGATCTGTACGTGGACATCTTTGCTTATGTTCAAGAGCCTGAATGATTCCAGACTGAAAATATGGCCTAAGAAATACTTAATTCCGGCAGCATGTAATCTACCTTTGCTCCCCGTTCTTTAATATCTCTTCTAACTTTAGTCCAGAATGAATGTAATACTTGATCAAGGTGAAACACTTCAGCAACCCTTTCAATACAGAGTTAAAGGTCTATAGTGCAGTGTAAGTAAAGGGAATGACCGTTGGAAAACAAAAAAACCGTATGGAGACATAATGTATGGCAGTGTAGTTGTGGTCTGTTATTACTATTGTCATCACTGTTATTGCTATTATGACTGACATAGTTGTTTTTAACATAGTCTGGCTACTATCCTCAGCTGAAATTAGGAAGAGTTTGTTGCATTGGTGTCTTTATGAACACACAACATGACCGTATGCTGCCTTGGCGCAAGGAGGACCAAACTGCTAAGGCACAGCTCACATTCTTCAGTGTCCTTGTGTTGCTGCTTTCATTATAGGAACAGATGGCTTAGCAGGAGTGTTCTTGGCTTGGTTAAAACAAAGATGCAGAAGGTCATATGAACTGGCTTTTATTGGAATATGCTGGCTGTTACAGTTAGGTGTTGTTTAACAATCAGTCCTAGATGTACTTCTCCTCTGTTGCACAGATAGCATCAAAGGTCTCTCAAGTGTGGGAAGCATATAGGACACAGAAATGAATTGAATGGTTTTAAGAAGATGCAAAAAATGACTGATTTCATAGACATATATGCATTTTGAGACATTTCTTCCCATACCTGATTCTGAACATGTAGAGACAACATTTTCATTGTATAGCAGTAAAATGACTGCTTTGTTGGCAGTATCTCATAACTGCTTACATAAAAGCCACGATAGCCTTGAAACCTTGAATCTGGACAGAGGGATAAAGAAACAGTTATATTTTAAGCGCCTGATTCAGTGACCTTAGGTCAACAGTGACAAAAGATTGCTGCCATCTAAATAGATATTAAATGACCTCAGAAATGTAAAATGGATTTTTCGGTTGCTCAGGTCTCTTCATGACCTTTCACAGTCTCTGCAGAGATGCCAGTTTTGGATGAGATCTTGGAAGCTGAACTGTTCAGGGTTGTAGAAGTTAGCTACTTAGGACTGCAGAGGTGCTGCTGGGGCCATGCAAGAAATTTGCAATCCTTCTCTACTAAGCGTACTGTTATTTTACTTTCTAGCACTTTGCATCCATGTCAAAAGGAAAATCCTTTTATGCTTTTTATTTACTTTGTATTTTTATATTCACTGATGTTTGCTCACTGTGTTTTGGCCTTGTGTGTATGCTACTAGATGTAGGCTAATTTATGTCAGCATGTGATCGCTTGCTGTACTTGTTCCTGAAACTGGGGGGGGAGGGGAATGCTAGGAACATATCTGCAAAGTTATTTTATCTCATTTTCTCCTTTATTGTTTTTGCATTAGGTTGATCTACATTCTTTTCTTTGTTCTGACATGTATTTCTTGGTCTCTTAATTTTCTGCATAAAACTTAATAGTTACTCACTGATCCATATATATATCAAAAGGTAAAAGAGGTCAGTGAAGAGACTAATGACAAGAGGGAGAGGAAAGGTGCTTTTGAAAATATGTTTCTAGTTTGACTAGATTTTGCTCCTGGTTCTAAATAGAAATCTTTGCAAACTTTTAACTCCTGCAACCTTGTTAGGTTGTATTCCCAATCAATTGAATCTTCTGGCCAGCATGCCATTACATGGACATTTTCTAGTTCATAGCTGTAGTAGAGACAATACAGCAGACTTTGTGAGGAAGGCCTTGTGTGACTGTGAGATGGTCCATTTTTTATAATTATCTTAATTGGTCTAGCAAAATATATTTCTTTTCACTACAAATGTTGCCTTGGTGTATCCTGAAGGCAGTCGCAGCTCCAACAGTATTACTGCTGCTCTGAAAGTCACAGCTGAGTATGTCAGTGGGAGTCAAAGTAAAAGGTGCAATAGAAATGTTATGAATTATTATTAAGATACATGAGAAAGCTCTGCAGGGAGGAACTGGAACATCTTGGGACATGGTCTGCAGTCAGCCAGCTGGGAAAGCTGGAGACAGAATGTTAATAGAAATGTTGTTTTTAAAAATCACCATGACACCAACATTTATATCAAGTGCCTTGTGCTGGAGCTGGTTATATAACTGTGATTATATTAGGTGTGATGAGCAGCTGTGTAGTCGAGAGGGGCTGTGCTGTGTTGGGGAAGGTGGAGTTGGTAGTGATGCCTGAAGCTAAAGCTGCTTCAGTAAGAATTAGGAATCCTTGTTTTCAGTGCCCTATAACTTTATAACCGTTTAGCTGAAATTTTCCATTCTTGTTTTATCTCCAGCTTCACAGCTTTGGATTTCAGGAAATGTTAGAGCAAGATTTTTTTAAAATACCTAATTGTTTCCAATGTGTTACTTTTTACATTAATTAATTATCAGAGTTTGCAAATGCTCAAAAGGCATTTAGGTGCTTGTGAAAGTATCTCAGTATTCCTACGCTGCATGTTATCCTGCCCCACGTGTTTGGAGCTTCAGGTTGCAGGAAAGAGGTGTAGCCTCCCCATTGTAACCTATGGGAAAGAGCAACTGGGCTTGAGCTTGAGGCAGGAACTACCCTTTTGCCCACAAGAGCGTGGGTCAGAACGGAGCCGCATGAAGAAAAGCATCAGTTTGCCTTCTTAAAGTCATCCTCAGTTAAAGTTAAAGACATACTAGAAGAGGTTGAAAGGACATTGGACTGCAAAAACCCTCAGGTTACAAAATGCCGAAGTTAGGCTTGCTCATATGGCCATTCTTCCAGTCCTTTTATATCTGAGCTGATAACAGATATTTATGATCTTTCTCAAGACTATCACTTATTTTAACCCAGGTTGCCTGGGTAGAGTTATTTCAGAGATGTGAAAGAAAGATACCTTCAAATGATCAGCATTACCAGTATGGGTTCCAGTAGGATATTTAGCTCAGTTATGGAAAAGAAAAATCCAGAACTGAAGTCCCCTAGCATACAAGAGAAGCATTTTAGGAGAGTATGGTAACTACCACATATCATCTAGCAATCGGTCTGGTATTTGCTTGGCAATGTTTTCCTTCAATAGTAGGAAGAGAAAGGGAAACGTCCCAGTTCCAGCCTAAGTAAACTGAAACATAAGTTCATGTCATTGTGACGTAAAGCCCTCTGGCAAAATTTCTTGGTTAGAAGGATGATAGTTAAGAATTACAACATATAAAGTCTTTATATGATGAACATCTTCTCAAAAATGGCATAAGCAATTCAGAAGTAGTTCAGGGACTAGAACAAGTGATGAATATTTCAATAAATGTACTGTTGGAGATACCAGATACAAACATACTATATCCTTTTTCATCCTCTAAGCAATATATGCTTTAAGGCAGATTTCTGCTGAAGAGCCACAGAAGGAATAGCATATGAAACACAGATGATACTCTGTAGTAGTGTATTTTTAATATTTCATATTTTTACTGACATTTTGAAGGTCAGCTGTCTAGGGATTGTGCAAGATGGTGAGAGGTCTGAGAAAGCTCTGCTGTCTTTTCTGAAGAACTCTGCTTTCATCCATCCACCCAGGCAGCTGTGATGCATATAAAACCTATGTAGGTACAGGCTTCATACATAGGAAACAAGCTATATGTTTTCTTTTGCAAAATCCCGTAAAAATTTTATGTCTAGATAGTGAAAATTTGATACTATTCTGCTATCTTAGTGTATTTATATATTAATATCTGGTTGCAAAAGGCTGTCTCTCTTGAGTAATCTGAATTGCTTCTAGCTACTCACTGAGTCCGAAGAGTTGCTGCAGTTTAGATGAGGCAACTGTTAATCAAAGTTTTTCTCATCCCAGTCTGATTCTTGTCCTTCCTCTGCATGCTTTCTATATTGAAAGGAGCCAGTTATGCCATAAATTACATCTTTTTACAAAACCTTACACTGAAACAGAATTTGGTCTTAAGGCAAAGCTGCTGCTTCTTGGAACTCAATTTCTCAACTATAATTACTTTCATTAATTTTTCTGTCACTTTCAATAGCTTTTTTTTCTCTAGAAAGATATCATAGGCTCCCTCTGGTGGCTATGTTAACTTAATGTGGCTTTGTTTTTTTTAAAAAAGGAGGATGAAAAAACCAGAGTACCCCGCAAGATTGAAAGCCCAAGCCAAAAGAAACAATAATAATAATAACAACGCAGCTGTTGTACAGGAGCAGCAATGTAGATTCCTACTGAAGGGGGAAAAGGTTATTTCTTGCAGGCATAGCTGAAGGATTTGCAGCACAATATGAACTTTAATTTAACACGTTTGTACACCATTGCTATTGGGCAGTATGCTCAGATAGGAACAGGCCATGAGATCTGCTGAGTGAAAACACAGCCTCTCTTTTTGATTATCTAAAAAACTTAGACCTGATATTTCACTTAGCATGGGAAACTACTTTGCCTTTTAACTTTTTTTTTTAATAGAATTGTAATGTACAGAGGTATTTTGAAATAAAGATGGAGTCTGTTGCGCTCAAAACTGCATCTCTCAGTTCCCATTAGTTCCTTCTTTTGTGTTTATTTTTTCCCAGGCTTTCCAAGCATGTATAAAATAATTCAGCAGTTCAGTTCTGCTGTTTGTTAGGAATCCGTTTGGCAAATAGTCTGGATGCAAGAAGTTAAAGCTAATGCATTTCATCTCATGGGTGAAGAGCGTGCACAGTCTGTTGCTGCAGCTCAGCTGCCATGCGCTACCTAGGTAAGCCACAATAGCTTGATTGTACAGACACCAGCTTAAACAAGGCTCCAGGCAGCCTCTGCCAGCCTAAGAGCCAGGATTGACGTCTCCCCCAGTTGCCAAAGCAAGGACTGGTTTTAAGTAGTGCCGTTCCCATCTGTACACAGAGAGCTTATGCTGTCCAGCTCATCCATTTTCTGTAGGTCATGAACAAAGGTCTCAGGAAGGTCTCAGGGTGGAAGCTGCGCTCCCTGCTTTTCACATTCTGCCTCTCTCTTTCCATTCTCTGGTACTGAAAGCTGCCCACAAACGTGGCAGTCATAATTTACAGCAAAATCCCTTTAAATGGCCCACTGGGTTATATATTTGGAAAATGTCCACTGGTTCGTGGAAGTTTGAAGTAGCCTCATATCTACAGCATAAATACAACCAAAATGGGTTATTACTGGACTTTATACAGTCCTGATTCTCGTGAGGATTTCACAGTGTTGCTGAAGTCTGTAATGGTAGATGAGACAAATTAAAATACTTCAAAATCTTACTCCCCAAACAGAAAATGTATTGCACAATGTCATTACCAAAAAGAATGTAACTCTTCATTACTGTTATAAATCACACTAAAGCAATTTCCTCCCTTGTTTAGGTATGCTGTCTTTCAAAAGTAAGTGTGACAAGATGTGTTTTTTGGCATCAGGTTAAGTTTACCTGATTACTGATTAAATGAAATTTAAAAAACGCTGAATTCATCCAAATTTGGAGTATCTGTTCTTGTACTTCCTCCATACCATGTAGAACAGCTGATAAAGTTGAGACAGCATCCCTTGCCACCTAAGAGAAAGCTGAGGTGTTTCAATCCACAAATGCATACAAAGGCTTTGAGAAGTAGCAGTTTCCTCAGTTTTTCCATGGGATACAGTCGTTTTACCTCAATCTTCACTCCATTTCCAATTAGGCTTATGTATGTGGTGTACTGTATGCATAATTGTATCTATGACATAGGAAACATGCTGAGTTTTAAGATGTGCAAGGACATATGTATATATAGTTATTTTCATTAAGGTAGCTGAGTTATAAGGTATTATGTCTAGTAAGGCATCAAGTAAGCTATAGAGTGGATTGTTTTATGAAGTGCTGGACGTGCAAGAGGAACTTAGCTTTTCTATTTCTCTTAGAGAATGAGGTGCAATCGATAACATTGCCTAGTTGGCATTTTTTCTGAGAAAGTCCCTTTTCGACTGAGTTTAAGAAATCAAGTTTAAACTTGCAATATAAATGAATTAGCTAGGCAGGAGGAAGAGCGAAGTCCCTAGAAGAATCCTTCAACCCTCTGTTTCAATTTAACCTAAAGCCCAGGGTATGTTTATGTATGTGAATGCGTTCATGTGGTGTGTAGGCTCTGTCCTTCATCACAGCTCCTTTCTGAGTGGCATGTGCGGTACGCAGAGTTGTGCTTACTCAGTCAAGCCTAATCCTAGCATAGCAAAACATTCAGGTTGCTCCTCCAGGAGACCGCTTCGACAAGGGATAGTAAGTGATATTGGTCCTTCTCTTAATGGCTGAGTAATATCTGGGCTAAGGGGGAAGTTGCCTGTCCCTTCTTAAGACAGCTACTGAACATGAGGTTGGCATTTTTCCCTTTAAACTATTGTATATAAGTCCTTTAGCCTTTCTTTTAATCTTAACTTTAACAAAACCATATAAAACTATCATCCCTATAACCGTGCCTAGTTTCAACATGATGCTGATAGGGCACAAGATGCTGCATTTTATGAGAGCAGTAGGTCTAAATGCATGGAAGACAGGCATGCTTTGTGAGTGGGAAAGATCTTTAGGTCAAGCCATACGGTTCACACCACGTAGTGATATCTCAGTGTGGGAACCCGTAACTACCTGTGGAGGTCACGCCTGCCTGATGTGTGATGATTGACGCATCTTTGGTGAGCAGCATGTGGGCTACGAAATGTCTTGAGTCAGAAATCAGGAGCAGAGATACTTCTTTTCATACTGGGAACAAGTGTTTCCTAACAATAAGACAGATCAGATCAATGCCAGTCTCTCTGGTTTTAGGTACGGTGACACATTCACAGAAAATTAATTGCAGGTGAAGAAATTCCAGAAGGTACCAGTGGGTTTTTTCCAGGAACATAAAAAATTAATTGAAAGAGGAAAATTTTCAGGCCACGGTTAGGGCGGACTATGTAAGAGATGACCAAGCATGGCAAGATGCTTTCTTGTCTTTGGATTTTATAGCCTAAACTCAAAGGCCTCATGGAGAACAACCATCAGAGTGGAAAGCAGCTGGGCCTGGCAAAGGATAAATGAAATAAGTGGGGGTTTGAGAAGGGGTTTAAAAGACAACTGGACATGAATGGGGAAAAATGGGGGGATAGGGAGGTGTCATGTTAAGATAAATTCAAGCCTGAAAAAAACCCAAAGCAGCCGAAAGTATATCCTGGGGAGACTACAGAAGAAAGGTAGGGCACAGGAAGAACCGAGAATAGGGATGTGTGGTGAGGAAGAACAAGATGAGGGGCTTGAACTTCACAAAGAAAGGAGAGGAAAGCAGTGAAGGGAACTGGGGCTGTGCCTACCAGGGCACAGTCCCACAGGGTCTCAGCAGAGCTGGGTGCTGGTAGTGGGGTTCAACAACAGCCCCAGACACAGCCAGGGGATGAACCAGGTCCAGGGCCCAGCCAGTCAGAGCAGCAGGAGACAGGGCTACAACATGGGTCCAAGGTCCACCCAGAAGATGGGGCCGGAGACAGGGCTGGAGACAGGCACACCTACAGCATAGCCCAGGCAAGGTCTCGGAGCCCAGGGCTGAGCTACCTGGAGCTCCTGGGCCATGGGCAGGGGCTGTGAGTGGGGGTTCCAGGTGAGGCCGGTCAGTGCCATTAAGGCCTATCAATGCCCTCAGGGTCCTGGCAGAGGTTGAGATGAGAGCGGAGACATTACTGGGAATCGCAAGGAGACATGGGATTTGAGGCAGTTCTAGAAAGGCAGTTTTGGCACCAGACACTAGATGCCAAGTCATGGTGGGTGACTTCCATCAGGCAGAATGGGAAGTAAGACAGGGAAAGATTTTAAGAGACATTTTTGGAAAGTGGCACCCAACAGAGCCACAGAAGAAAGCTGAGTGAGGATAGAGGAGATACGGAAAGAAAGGGTCTTTATTGTTCTCGAGGGGACAGTAAAATTGGTAATGATGAAGAGCAAAGGGGCAAGATAGTGTAACGGTCAGGAAAATGGTGCAGGGACCACATCAGTGGTCTTCTTCCACCAACATTATCAACAGCCAAGTTCAGATTTCTATCATGAAACTGTTTTTGAGTTATTGGAGGCAAAAAATACCCACAAATTTTGTGCATAACAAAACAAGGCTATTAGTCTTGCCTAATCCAGCAAGGCCTGCAAGAATTGTCTGACCTTCCTAAAGCAGTTCATCTCTAGTCTGAAATGAGGCTCAAGACAGTGTCAGATTATGAAAAAAACTCTTTCTAAAGTGGTCAGAAACTGAAAGTGGCAGTATATTTAGGCACGTTCAGCTCACTTTTAACCTTAATGTGGTAAGGCATATTGGACAAGGTACTGGCTGACTGGGGTTTGGCTTTCTACTCACCACTCTGCCATTAGCCCGTGCTGTTTATGACCTACTGCTGTTTGGCTCAGTGCCCCTCATGTAAACTGGTAATATATATGCCTGTCTTCATTGTAGGGTAATCTGTAGTCTGGTTATAGGAGTAAAAAATAATTTATAATCATAAGATTAGCACTGGCATGCTGCAGTCAAATAGCTACTTAAAGGCCATGCCTACTTAATAAGCTGCTTAACTAACTCAGTATTTTGGGCTACATTTATAGAAAGAGGCTGTAGATGGGAAGTGTAGATACAATAATTAGGAAGAACATAATTGTCTAAATAACCCAACTGCTCTTGCAAGTCAGGAAGCCTGATGTGCTGCTTGTATCAGTGGAGACTGCAATTCACTGAGCACTGGAAGGCTGGCTCAAAAACCTGTGCAGTTATAAAAAGAAATGGCTGAGCCAAATATTTTGGAAAAACAAAGTAAGATTTGAAAAGGGAGACCCTGAATTAAATCAGGCAACCCATTATGTGCATGGCTGAGTCTATGGTGTAAGGAGGGGGCCAGACTCCTGCATTTATTTAAGTCTGCTTACTATATAATTCAGGGTAGTGAGGTGAACTAAGGATGAAGCATTAGCTTCAGCATAGAATTTTTATTCTGATCACTGGAGCCTAAAGTTATTAAAAGAACAAACACAATTATGACATCCTAGGGGACTGGCACACACATAAATCTGGATAGGCTGCCTGTTTCTTGCAAAGCAGATGTATGGATCTGTGTACCGCCTGCTTTTTATTTTAACAAGGTTTGCTGCAGCTGTTGCCCTGAAAAGAACCATTTAACACTCTAGGGAAAGGGAAGCTGCAGAAATCCTCAAATTATTATCTATTAAGAAAAATAAGTTTTAAATAAATTGCTTGCTTATGTGGTTAAAACTCTTGTCCTTTGAGTAAGAACAAAGAACCATCACTTTGCAAGTTCTAGACCTTTCCTAGCTCCCAGCTAATCAACTTACAGTGTCATAAAAAAATGTAATAACAGCTTATTCGTCCTCTTCCTCTAGTCCTTCAAAATGGTCAGCATCTATTTTCATAATAGGTAGGGATGTGAATACTTTCTGAAGAACAAAAGCCCATAGTCTTTACATTTAACCAGGACATGTGATATTCAGATTGGCTTTTATGAAAATATTTTGAGCATCAGGTAGCTCAGCATTACCTATTATCTGTGCACATGAATGCCATAACTCTCAATCTTTCAACTGACTAATAGCAATGTGTATATATTATATAAAGTGTATTAGACTTCATCTGACAGTCTCAACTTCAGTGTTGTCAATGCAGAGCACATCATGCAGTCTCTAGTTTTTAGAGGTGTCAGCAGAAAAAAACCCCAATCTGGTTCTTCTGGTCCAAAAGGATAGGCCATTAACTCTTGGGAAGGCTCTCATAGGGTGCTGCCGGCTTCCAAAACTGTCCTGCCAGGCATCTTCCTGGCACTGATGCCATGTTCTTGTTTCAGGCACTGCCCATCCTCTTAGCTCTGCTGTCTGTGACTGAGGGTTTCCCCGTCTCTTCCCCCTTGTTCCTCTCCAGCTCCCCGTTTTAGCCTACTGGGAACCCTCTTGGGCCTCTTGTTTTGTTCCTATCTCCTTCTCTCTTACCTTCTAGTGGTATCACCATTAAACAGCTGTCAGTTAGCTTCCAGACTAACATATTTTTGTATGTCACTACATCCTATCTCTGTACCTTTGCCAAGTTGCTCCTGCTGTTCCTGCTTTGGTTTCTTTGGTTTCTCTTCTGTCCTCAGCTTCCTCCTCTTCTGCATAAGTTCACTGCCATATCCATAACTGAAAGGGAGTGGCCTCCAGTAGTGCCCTAAGACACTATCTGTAATACCCACAGATTAAAGAAAAAAAAAAAAAAAAAAAAAAGAAAAGAAACCCCCATGATCTGGGCAATCAGGGTCTTGGTTCTCTCACTTCAATAATTCACAAGATTTTAGAATTTTTTTAAAGTAGAGAGATTAAAAGTCTTGGAGGTATGATATAAAATCAAGCATATATGTATTAAAGAAAGATTGTGTCAGACTAATCTGTGAATCTCCTGAGACGACAGCTGGTGTCCTAGGGAAAGGAAATACAGCAGATACTGTCTGTCTTGACTTTCGTAAACTGCCACCAGGGAAAGTATATGTGAAGATTTGGATTACTATAAGAATAGCAGAATTGATAGGAAACTGGCTAGAGAGCAAACAGATTGCCTTGAAAGGGGAAATGTTGGGCCAGAGGGGGCTTCAAACACCGATGATTTTTTGATGATGCCATAAAAATTGAGAGTGTGCCAGTGAAATTTGTCATTGACATTTTTCTGGATTTTTTTTTTAGGGGGTTAAATATGATAGCTCTGTAGTGGCAAAACATTTTAATTATAAATGTTTCTATCTCACTCACTAGCTCTTCTGTGTCTTTGCTTCTTCAGTTGCTTGTTCTGATGCTGCAAGCAGCCTGCCATCGCTTTCCAGCCATTGGGAGGTCCTTGGGTAGGACTGCACTAGGGAAATGGGCACACAAGGATTTTTAGTGGAGACAGCCCCACAAATGGATTATCTGCTGTTACAGTCCCACTCCTGACCAGCTGTTTAAACAGAACAAATTCTAGGGGAGTTTCTACCCTGCATTGAGGAATTAAATTGAACACAATTATGAGTCAAAAAGAAAGGAAAAAATTATGCTTCTGTGTCATATTAACCTACCACTGATTTTTCCAGTCCTTTCAGTATGGACAGAATAACTCACCGGACAGAGCATTTTAAATGAGTAATTTAAGTAAAAAGCATTTTGGTATGATGACAATGCTTCATTATCAGTGCCCAGCTGGATTCCTGCTTCCTTTCTATCCAATTTTGTGGGTTTGTCTCATTCTTGCAAAATAACAAGCCAACTTTGTTTCAGTTTTCTTCAGTGAATGCATTCTCATGAAGGGAAACAGCAGACTAAAACCTGTGCTTAAAGCTAACAGTACTAGCAGAACATAGGAACATAAAGTCACTTTTCAATACAGAAGGAAATCGGAAGTTCTCCTTGGGTACCAATTAGGACCAAAATTAGTCAGGGTAGTTTTTTCCAGTGGATATTATCTGCTTGCTTTCTAAAAGCTTTACTTAAGTAGAAGTGCTTTGTGGTGTGATCTGAAGCAAACGTGAAAGGCGCAGTGGCAATCCTCATGTGGAAAATACCTGGTGAACCATCAAAACCACCTTGTCTTCCTTTACATCTCCTAGAACTGTAGGTAGATGATGTCCCAACTTTGCAAGGCTAACCAAATAAGTACCAGCAAGCAAAACATTCACAGAGGAAAAGGTGATTAAAAAATGGTTGGCTGTGATGAGGTCCCCATCTAAGAAGAAAGGTCACGGTTTCACGGGTAGGTGCATATAGAGAAAAATCACTGTAGGGCATAAGAACTGTCAGGGTATCCAGAAGCACCAGAGGATTTGTCATAAGGAATCAAGTGCAAAAGCTGGAAACAGTGTCTCTCTGCTCTCCTGCTTTAAGTAAGTACTAGCTTTTTAAATCCCTTGTCTCTCCGTCTTCCTAGTGTGCACTTTAGTTAAAAATTTAATATTATAATACTCACACATTAATCCTGATTGTCCCTATATCCAATTCGGCCTGTTCTTGGGAAAGTAAAAAATCAATTTCTATAGCACAGCTGAAAAGCAAAAATTGTTGGATTACCATACTGTTGTGTGCAATAAAAATATAGGATTATCTAGGGAGGTCTGTAGTTGATTAGAGCATAAATATCAAACCCCCAACTCATACCTCTGAGTATTTGCTTCCTGCATCTTACGGAAACAAGGATCTCTGCTGAACAGTGTGACATTTCATTACTTTGGATTTGCTATGATGAATAATATTATATGCTATTGGCCTAGAAGAAATATTACTATAGTAACTAGCTCATGATTCATTTTTTATGGGTTTTTGCTGTATTTCCTAAGGGATGCCTGTCTAGACTAAAAATTTTTAAACTAATTCTTGGTAACGGTAATTAATTTTTTCCAGAGTGCTAAAAGTATGGGACAAATAAACAACAATACTTAGATACTGCTTTTTAAAAACACAGCAGGCCCATAACATTCTTGAAATTATGGGAGTGTAGTTTTATTTTATTTGGCACTTTTTTATTAGTAGATTTCTGTGTTGTTATTAATCCTGTTTAGTGACCTAAGGCTCGATTCCCATATCGACAATATTGCAACTGTAACAAAATCCTTAGACATATAATATATAAAATATTACATACGAGGATGAAAATAGAAGTAGGGTTGGTTGATTTAAATAAAAGTAATGAGCTCACTTATTCATTTAAATCAGTAAAAGGAAATCTTTCCATAAGTGATATATTAATATTTTATATTTTTATTTGCACATATCTAATTCCTTATGATGATTCTTATGGGTCACCAGTCAACAAGCACATGTTGGCAAATATCTTTATTACAGTGCCTTATCAGCATAGACAATAGGAAGATATGTTAGGTATGTGCCCATTTATTGAAGCATACATAGAGCTTAATGGGCATTTACTGCATCCTTGTTTTTATTATGGGAAAAGATGGAGTTTGATTTTTTTTTAATTAGATTGTTTCAAAAACTCATCATCTATGTCAAAGTGTGTTTGTCTGCAGTTAGAATTCATAGATAGTCAGGGTTCAGATAAGAAGCGTGAAACTATGTTATGGGTTTGTGTGGCGCGGTTTTCTTTGGTGGCAGGGGAGGGGGGCTGCAGAGATGGCCCCTTTAAGAAGCTGCTAGAAGGTCCCCGGCGCCAAAATGTCGGACCTGCCTCTGGGAGGGGAGTGACGGTGGTAGCGCCTCTGGGAGAACATAT
>VYZV01008056.1:0-21547 GCA_013401275.1 Pandion haliaetus | reverse complement strand
TGGGAGGGACCCCACAGTGGAGCAGGGGACGAGCGAGGAATCTTCCCCCTGAGGAAAGGAGCGGCAGAGATGATGTGTGGCGAGCTGACTCAACCCCCATCCCCTGTTTCCCTGCGCCGCCGGGGGGAGGAGGGAGAGAGAACCAGGAATGGAGCTGAGCCGGGAAGTCGGGAGGGGTGGGGGGAGGTGTTCTGATGTTTGGTTTCCCTTCCCAATACCCTTCTGTGTTTTATTTGATTTGATTTGTAGTAAATGAAATTGATTTAGTTTCTTCCCCAAGTTGAGCCTGTCTTTGCCTATGACCCTAAGTGGGGAGTGATCCCTCCTAGTCCTTGTCTCGACCCACGAGCCTGCCTTTGTATTTTCTCCTCATCCCAACGTGGCCAGGGGCGGGGGTGGGGGGTGAGTGAGCGGCTTCGTGGTGCTTTGTTACCGGCTGGGCTGAAACCACGACAAAATACCATTTTAAAGAACTATTTTCAAGTAGTTAAAATTACCCTAAGTGTAAATATATGCATAAAAATAAGCTTATTTAAGCACATTTTCTATTTTATTTTCACTTAGAAATGTGAAATATTATCTGTAACAAGGAAATTGAAGATGTCATTCATTCTCACCTGCTGGTTTTTCACAGAACAGAAAAGAAAAACATAGTTTTGTACTCTTAATTCCTGGTAGAGTTTGCAGCTTGAATAGAACTAGTTACTAAACTGAACTAGCTGAATGAATGGAAATGAAGAAAATAATTCACTTTATATTTGCAGAAATCTGAACAAACTCTGGCTTCAGGTTTTTAGTTATTTCTGTCTAATGCTTGATTTGAGCTGGCCTCAGTGTGCAAGTGTTACCATTTTCAATGGCTTTGTCTGAAAACTAAATACCCAGTTTAAATGTTTAGGAACTGGGAGGAGGTTGTGGGTTTTCTTGTGTGATAAATTGGCTTTTATTCACCTTGAATCAGACCCCAGGATAGCCATGATAACTTTCTGTAATAAAAACATAGAAGAACGGTGCTCTGTCAGCAGAACCAACAGCAGATTTACTTTCTGCTGTTTGTTTTTTATTTAAGTGATGGGAGGTTCAGAGGATCACCCAGTAGCATATGACATTTCATAAGGTTTCATAAATTGTGCAGACTTGTTGGATTACAAAAGGCTGGAAGCAACAAGTGCTTCTTGCATTATAAATGAAATGGCTTATTTACAAAGATGACATAGCTATAGTAACAGTAAGAAGTTATTATTAAAGAGACAGGGCTGTGCTGTTTAAGACGTTAGTTTAGAAGAAACTCATTTTCAAGAAGAAACAAATGCATCCTTTTAGTTTGCTGTGGGTTTACTGAAGTGCTCCGCTGATTGTATTCTAAACCATCTTCCTTTTCCAGCAATTTTAAGTGGTTCTTCCTCATGCATTAGCCTAATGTCAAGGCAATTAAAGAATCCTGTATCAAGGTTCACATTCAAAATTAAAAATGGTGATCACCTCCATGGTAGAAAATTCAGCTTGTTCCCTGCTGTATGACACCGGCCAAGCACCAGCTGGGGTGTGCTATATCATCCCTGAGTGTTGGATGGTAATTGGAGTAACTAATTGGAGGCATGACCCCTGAAATAAAGAATGTGTTATTACATCTGTGATCATCTATGCAGGGCCTTGACGTTGCAGCTTTTCCACCTTTCTCCCTGGGGAGGTTCCCAGGCAGAATCAGCTCCAGCGTAGCTCCTGGAAGACCCCTTTTGCCCACCATGGGCACTTTGTCCTCCTTACGCTCCTCACGTTCCCTCCCCTGTGTCTGCTCTGAAGGGACCAGCAATCCTGAGGCTCTCCAGGGAGATGTCACTTTGATTTAGCACGGAAAAGCCCAAGGACTTGTCATGCCTGAGTAGGGATTTTAAGGTTGAGCTGGCCATTGCTCTTAGGAGCATCTCTGAGTGACTGCTCCTTTCCAAGCGCACACTGAGAAGAGGAGAAAGAGAGGTGGTGGGCAAGATTTGGGAGCATGGAGGTCTCAATAGGAGGGTGCAAGGGCAGGTGGTGAGTTGGCTTGGGGTGGGTTGGAGTGAAGGAGCATGGAGAACAGAGGTCGGAGGCCAGGGTTGAGGGATAAGAGGGCATGAAATGTGAAGATAAGAAAAATGGGGAATTGCAAACGAGGCAACCTTTCAGTCTATTGAATGATCAGTTGCCTCTCTTGGAGCCTGTTGCTCTTCGTGCAGGGCTTGCTTGTCCTTTTTTTATTGCAGATGGGTGGTTTGGTGCTCATTAACTGCATTACACACTGTTTTTCTTATTTTTCTGCTATGGCACTCTTGGGTTACATGAAGGAGAAGGACGCTTAATGGTGTTCTTGATTTTATAGATCAGCTTGTGGCTTAAGCAAAGTACCCACCCCCTGGAGGTCTTATTTGCTGTTCTGTTTCTCCTACAAAGTAATTTGAACTTCTCCCTTTCTTCCAGTGGCTTGTTAGGCTGCCCTGGATAAGGCTCAGCCAAGTGAGGAGGGATATCCAGCAGTGCTGGGAGTTGGGAGTATGTTCTGCAAGGATAGTGAGGGAGGTTGTGATTCACATCTTAAACAGGGCAGGGTTTTACAAAGCTGCTGAAGTCTCAGGGAAGCTTAAGCATTAGTGACCCTTAAGGGATTAAAGAGAGTTTAGATTTTAGCAGGCATTTCACTAATGAAATCATAGGTTTTTAATTTCATTTAATTTCCAAGGCTAGGTGCTCATCAAGGCACATCCTTCCTTTTCTTGTTACAAGGGTATGTGGATAGTTCAATTAATGTCATCAACAGTGAGGAAGCATAAACAGCCAAAGGAACAAAATGCTGTGCCTGTGTGGCTTTCGCAGAAACTCTTAAAGGGACGAAAATTACTTTTCCTTTGCACAAGACAAGCAAGCCCTCGGCATGTTTGCACTTGTGGCCCTTGTGCTTTAGTCCTAATATGGCTTTTTACTGAGACCTGGCCTAAGATAACCTGCTCCTGCAGTGTTTACAGACTCCTTATAAAATGTGCATGCAGACAGCCTCGTCCTGCCACAGGCTGCAAAGCCTCTGCCTCCCTCTGCCACCAACCAAGATAGAAAGGAGTTGCTGATTTAGTGAACCCAAATGCACTGTTGCTGTATGAGAAGCCCATTCTCCATCATATTGAAGACAAATACTGAAAATACATCTTTAATATTATTACACATTATATGTCACTCTTCCTTCACTGTGTGTATGTAACAAACTGAATTGTGATGTCTCTGTTCAAGAATGAGTGCAGCCATTTCTGAGCTAACATGCATCAGCAGCATGTCAGTGAAATGCTATAGAGCAGTTTTAAAAGCAAAGAAGTCCATCAAAACTAGATTAGAAATCACCTCACCAGCACATGAATTACAAGGAGCTGTAAAATATGGAGGTGACGGAAGAGGGAAACAAGGGAGACAAAAGAGGAAACTGAGAAAAAGGTGTGGAGAAATAGAGAATGATGGGAAGAGCTGAGGGATTCTTCTTCCTGCCTTTTTTCAGGCATGTCTGAAGTTCAGTTGTTGCTGTCATGATTTCTTGTCATCACAAATACGTAATTTTCCCCTGGCTTCCGACATTTCAAGCTTTTCATCAGGGATGAGATGAATCATTATATGTTTGAGAACATATAATGCAGAATTCTAGAAATACCGTCTGTTCAAATGAACCATAATGGTTCATTTTACACCCCAAGGAGGTAATTGTTTATTTTTAAGTCTTCTGATTAATTTGACATCGTTTTTATCTGACTAACAGCACCAAGTAATTTAGGTAAAATAGGAACCCATATAAACTGCTTGTGTTTTGTCCAGGTTAAGAGCATTGCTATTTTCTGATGACCTCCTGTTGGTCCAACAGCAGGAATATGGTAAATACCACAACCAAAATGTATTCTGTATCAACTGCATGTTTTACTGGTGATGATGACCTTATGTACTCATTAACCTTATCAGAAGGTATTACTGTTCATTATATTTTACACAACTTCCCTTAAAGGTGCCATGATACAGGAAGTCTGCAACTCAGACTAAATATTAAGCTGTTTTGATTACTGAAAGTCAGTTCCAGCAGTAATTGTGTAGTCTTTACTTTAGGGATTTAAAGTGATACAGTAGCATCCCATAAAGTTGTTGCTAGCGATGCAGTGTTGATTATCATGATGGCTGCTGACCTTACTAAATTTTTACTCTATAGGTAACATGAAAATTTACTGCTTTATTTGACAAGTGTGTTGTGTAGTTTTTACTAGTAGGTGCTGATGATTCCTCCTTCACTCTTTGTAACCATGAGAAAGTCCAGCAGTCAAAGCAAAATTTCATTCTTTTCCCCAAAGACTGATTGAAGGATTTATAAAGAAAAAGAATCCATTGTAGTTCTAAGTTATTTTTTATCTTTTTTGATATATGCTTTCCTGCAGGATAATGCCTATCTATTATAGCCAAAAGATTGGCTTTCCCATTTATGTAACTTTCATGGTTCTTTCCGAAGACTTATCTCATGGCTCTGGCTGAAAGCTGTTCTGGCTGGTTTCATCAGGTTCTGAAGAGACCAAAGCAAAGGATGTCCCATCTATAATGTGAGATTACTGTTGCCATTATAAAAATACTGTATCACAACTTTGAGTAGCTGCTTCTAAATGCATAGCTTTGAAAAAGGAAAGAAACTAAAGATCGTGAGAAAAAAAGGACTTAATTTACCAAGCTGTATTTCATTGAAGACATGCATTTACTAATTTTTGATAGGGTGGAGCTTAACTAGATGAGATTATATGACAAAGATTATTATGTAAAGGGTCCAAGTCTGATATCATTAAGGACAACTGGAAGATGGCAATTCTCAGTGATGTTTCAGCATTGCTGTTCTTGAATATTGTACCAGAAGTTTCATACTTAAATTGGAAAAGACTGATGGGCTTGGCTCTCATCTAAATAAGCTGTTAAAATACTCAGCACACCTCTTGTGCAAGAGGAGCAACCCTGGTGAAAATCACAGCAGTTCCTGGCTTCTCTAGATTCTAATGTTCCCTTCAAAACACCTGGGGTGCCCTCTGTGCCCTGGGAGATCCTCAGCACAGTGGCCAGCCTTGCTATACCTCCCTCACACACATCCTTGCCTCCTTCTCAGCCAAAGCACAGGAGGACGTGACACAGCGCTGGCTTCGCTGCTTTGTGCATGGATCATATACCTCTTCAAAAAGAACTTTGCCATACAAGTGACTTCCACTGATTTTAGTAGGACTAAGAGTTGGGCCAAGTCTACTGTTGATATCTACGGAGAAAAGATGAGGCTGGTGTTTTGTTTGTTTTGCCTTTATGATCTTACCATGAGAAGTGACCATATTGCATGTGTAATCCACCTAACTGGCTGTTCCCTGAGGCTTTTTCCTTCTTCCTTGCTTTAGGAACAGGCAATGGAAATGCTGCATGGAAGCATTGATCCTGTGCTGATTGATTCCATGTGTCATCCCTTATTCAGTAGCTGAATAACAGCTGGCTACTGGCTTTGTAGAAACTAGAGGGTACATAATTCAATTTTTCCATTCATGTTCCAGCTCCATCTTGGGAATTCATCTTGGGGATAGATTTCTCTGCTCACAAACTGCGCTCGAGAAAAAGAACCTAAGAGACCAACTTACTGCAAAATGATCCCTAGGAGGAATGAAAATCTTTGCCTGTGAAAGGTCACCAGAAAAGTGGCAGTAGGGTCACAGAATTAGGCTGCACCAGGGAAAAAAACGTGCTTGCCTTCTGTGTTGGGTTTTGTGCTGACGGTCCCCAAATCTCTAACTTTGCATATTTGACTTAATGAAAACTGAGAAATGAGCCTGGCTCATTTTTTTACCAGGCAAATTGTATGTGACCTCAGCACCTTTCTTTTCTCTACTGTTGCAGAGGCATAGTACTAGGCAGTTGTGTACTTTTCCCTGATGCAGCTAGTAAGAAAGGACACATATTTCAAGGTGGGTTGTAATACTCCTTGCCTGACTGCAAATTCTGAGATTACTGAAGTAACAAAATTGAGCTAAATGTCATGTTATCCCTTGGTTTAATGGAAAATAATTAAGATCCTCACTGACTTTATTGAAGGATGTGGGTTTGTTGCCTGAAGCATAAGAAGCTTCTTTTTAATCTCCAGTGAAAATGGACAGCCCTTCTCTATTATTAAGTATTGCCTACAGTGTGTAGTCCCATGAACTTAATGACTGTATTCCTCCTTGTTTGTCACGTTGGTGAATGATAGAGAGTCTTGGGCAATTTGTACTGGAGTTCTTGAACCGTGCGGCAGATGAGCGGGTGTGAAGTTTAGAGATTTGTTTGACCTGGCTACTGCATTGACCCTTCAGTTCCCGTGATAAACTTCACTGGGTGAAGTAAAACCGCGTAAGAGCAGATGCTCTGCTGCTCTTGTGCTTCTTCAGCAAAGAGAGGGGATGCTAGTAAAATCTCTTTAGGTGAAGAGCCATGGCTATCAGAGTGCTGCAGAGGGGTAGAGGCTGGGTGTAGGTGATGGCTCTCTCCAGCATGCATGGCACATAGGTATTCGGGCTTGGTTCTGGCCATCAGGTCACCTCCTGGAAATTGTAGCCTGGTTGGGGAGTTCAGTGCAGTGACCCATACTCACATAAAATCAGCCATGTATGGAGTTGGGAAAATGCAATCCTCTCTGGTGACCCCACGGTTTGCCCTTCCTCTGCTAGCGGGGGCAGGTAATTGGACATACTACCCATTGGCTTGGCATGTGCTTCTTCTCTTCTCCACTGGCAGCCTTCAGCCAGGGGACTGAAGGGAGAAATTCAGTGTTCAAATGCAAGAGCCCTTTATCACCTTCAGTGCTCTCCATTTGGCTGCCACAGTGTCACACCGAGCCCTTCGGTGGAGGGAATGATTTGGCTTCAGGAAATGGAGATGTCTTTTGAAAAGTCTTCTACAGTAATATCTTCCTTCTCTCTGACTATACCACAGAGGCACTTCAACCTTATCATGCAGGAAGTAGCTGAGGCTCTCTGATACTATTCTTTTAAAATCAAAACATTAAAGCTACAATATGATGATTTTCAAATTTTCTAGGCATCCCTCCCACCAACATCAATTGCCCCCCTGCTGTTCCTGTTGCAAAGCTATTTGCCTTTTTGGTATGCAGTACTTGTTCAGTGCTGCACTAAACCTTTGTTGCTTTGCAGTGAAAAATGCTTCAGTTTATGCAAATGACATTGAAATGAGTTTGATAAAGTGATAAACAGTCACATTTTATGATTACAACTGTTGGGGGTTTGTTATTTTACAGTTAATTTTGTGGAAGCAAAGGGCTTTACAAACTCCCTTCTGGCGTCAATGCAGTAATACAGTGCTCCCATAACAGCGTTTTAAGAATTTGGTAGGGCCACCAAGACAATGTGGTGGGGGGATCACACACATCCAACATCAGTGTCCCTTTTTCCTGTGGTAGTGCTCACTCCCAGCTCAAAATCTCCCTGTACCTAGCAGCTCATCTTCTGTGTTAGTTACTATGTCTTTGGATGGCAGTTAGGTTTCATGCCCTTTTCTTTATTTCCTCTTCGTCTCTGCATCTGACATGTTATTATTCTTTCCAGTGACTGTACCAGAACTCCAAAATCCCATAGTCCGCAGGAGTAATTACAGATACATTACTGTGCAATCCCCACTGGTAGGTTGGGTCAAGTGCTTTGTTATTATCCAGGTCAGCTACTGAGCAGCGTGGTTGACTTTGCTTCCTTAGTAGCTGCATGACAAGATGGGAGTATTTCTGTCACCTGAGTATTTCTGCTGTTGCAGAGGTTGGTCCTCTCCCTAGTTTGGAGTACCTGTTACCCAAGTCAGGTTGCTAGTGGTCATTGATGGATGACGTGAGGCCCCCCTGAAAATTAAATGTCAAATGGAAAAACCTAGACAAAGCACAACTACGGCTGCGCGAGGATTAAATGAACACAGTTTGACTGTATCTTTGTCTGACTTAGGGTTTGATGACCTACATGCTTGTGCTGATCCTGGAGCTCCTGAACATGGATACAAGACACCCAGTGCAGGTGTCTTCTTTGAAAGCGTGGTAGTCCGGTTTCATTGCCAAGAAGGATACAGGCTTAATGGTACTTCAAAAAAACTTTGTGTGAGACACTTTAATGGCTCCCTGAGCTGGAAACCAAGCGATAAACCTGTGTGCCTACAAGAAGGTAAGTCAGTTTTCTTAACACAGTTGACCAGTGTCAGTTCTTCTCACTTGTCCATGTATCATGTCTGCGTGTCTCAGCACAAAACGCAAAAGACTGGAGTCCGTTCCACTGTGTCTTATTTGATACATCCTTTAGTTTCCCATCCATCCCATCCATAATCCCCATTTGTCAGTTAAATTTATGCCATGAGAGGTTGTGTGTGTGTGTGTGTGTGTGTGCGCACGCATGTGTTGAAAGGGACATAAAGAAATCTGAAGAAAAACAGAGAATACATTTCTCCTTTTAACTAGCTACAAATTGATGCAGAGACAAAAAACGACCTCCAGTATAAGTAAACTGTTTGTAACTATTTATTAAAGCTGCCCACTTAATACTCCTTTCTGCAATATTTTACTAGGAAAACAGAATGAATTTCCAGTGCTACTCCTCCTGCTAATCAGGAGTTTTAAACAATTATATTTTATGATGTGTGCATGACTCAAGTAGGAAAATGAAATACACATGTACTGCTGAAGTTTAAAGTCACAGTAGAAGTTTACTTTGAGATAATTCAGACTATTATGGCATAAACCAATGTATTGTATTGCATTTTTGAAATTATATTTGGTTTTAAATAATTAGGACATTAAATTACTTTCTTCTTCTAGGAGATAGAGGCAGGATTAATTTTAATATCATAAGTGTAAATTTTGGCCAAAATACATCCAAGCAGCACAAATTATTTATTTCACCAAGTATTTTAAAGATATAACTTGTTCTTTTTGTTGCATTAGTTTTGGTCAACAGAGCTATTAAAACCAACAGACATGAAAAGTGTTGGTTAAATCAAGCGTGTACATTTTAGTGTTGTGGCTTCTCCACTGAAGTCATTAGCCTCGTTGTCTTCAAGGTGGAGCAAGATAAATTCTATTTCAGGATGCCTTCCATCATTGAAAATCAGATAAATACAGGGACTTCATTCAAAAGTAGCCGAAGACTTACGTGGCTAATAAACACACTTACTAAGTAGGATCATGCATCACTCAGAGCGTGTAAGAACTGCAAGTCCTTGTTTAGGCTGATGGGTGGGTGGGTATGAGAATCCTGTGCCAGGACAGGGATGCGTGAAGGCACGTGCCACAACAGGAGCAAGCAGGGCCTGGGAGGACCACGCTCAGGAGATACACGTGAAGGGAACAACGCTCAACAGTGGTCTGTGTGGAAGTCGTGCATGAGATACTGGAGTGAGTAGCCAGAGGCAGCTGGTAAGTAGTCCATGGTCTTTCAGGTAGCTCCCCTGTTGGCAGGAGAGGTCTTGGTAAAATGCGGTCTCCTGGATATGTGTGAGGCCACAGGCTACAGAGCCGTGAGGGGCACAGTCATGAGCTGTCTTGTGGTATGCACTGTGATGACAGCTGATGTGTAGAATGTAAAGGCAATGGGGGCCAATACCACCTGGTCAGAAGGGTGCCGTGGGTCAGCTTCAAAGAAACAACCTGTTGCCTTTAAAAATAATTTATTTATGAAAATCATGCCCTCTCCTGTTACAGCCACCTTTCAGAAATGTCTTTGTCTCTTCTCATGTTTATTTAAGAAAAAATGCACATAGAATGACAGCAGCATATGTCTAAACTGGGTATGTGAACTACCAGAAAAAGCTGTAAAGCTTGGAAAATTGTTCTCTTAACTACTACAGGTAGCGTCTAGAAATTTTGATGTACATCTTTGAAATAGTACCTGTATCACCCCCTGCAGTTGTTAAAATAAGTATTAACATGTTTTGTTGAATACTCAAACCTCTTCCCAGCCCCGCCCAGTCCAGTGGAAATCTGTGGAGGAAGTTTCTGATCACAGTGTCATCAACAGCAAATCTGCCACTGATGTCAGTGTGATCAAGACTCGAGCCAGGTGTTTTCAAAAAGGAAAGAAATTGGAAGATGAGAATGTGATGGATGATGTGACAACAGTAGCTTAACAGATAATCAATACTTTACAGCACAAAACACTTAAAAAGGATTGCTAGCCAATGCTCTGATCAGGCAAAGCACTTAAGCTTGAGCATAACTGTAATTACATGATTAGTCTTGTTAAAGTTTGGACTGAAGAGTAGGACCCTGATTTAGGATTTAGTAAAGCAAGTGCTTAAGTACTAGCCTGATTAATGGTATAATAATACCTCAGGTATTATTAAAACAATCCTAGGGTTTAGCAATAGGAAAACAAAAATTAGATGATAGAATTAATTCTCCTTTCCAATGCACCGTACAACCATTGATTTAGAAGAAATTCTAAGCAAAGGTTCAGCAGCAATCCATGTGACCTAAGCATTTGCTTAAGTGCTTTTTAGAGTGATCCTTTTGTGTACTGGGAGCAGAATCATGACAGAAGGTCATGATGGGGAGATGGGCAGTGTAGGAATGTGGCACACCTGGAGAACAGTTCAGGAGGAATTATAACAGGATTTGTAATTCTCAGCTGTCTAATGGCATACATAAAAGTCCTCACTGCAGAAATTCTGTAATGATATATAAAAAGAAATCTGAAATTTGTAGCAACTACTGGAGAAGTAAGAAGTTAATGTTTTACCATTCATCATTAGCTATCACAAGGCAAAATAAACTTTATATTGCATTTACCCATTTAAGGCAGGGGCTGACTGCTGTGTGTGCTATGGTATGCTATACACACCTCTCATCCCAGTATCTCTAAATGTCAGATATTGCCAGCTGAGTTTGAACAGTAAAAACACCCAATACTTTGGTGTTCATTTTAAGTTAATCTCAGGAGTTTGGATTCAACTAAGGATGGTCGCATATAATTTTATGTCTATATGTTATGTATGTTCAATTGTCATTATGTGTTTACTAGAACAATCTCTAATCACAAATGAATGCTACTTATGAAAGGCAGTAAAGCGACCTGTTTCAGAATGTAATTGATTTTAAAATGAATACATTTGCCTGGAGCTCTTCATCCAATCAATTTGATTTTATAGGTCTGTCATTTCTTGTTAAGAGGCAGGAGATTTTAAGTGTCAGTATGAGAATGAAGTTGCATGACTAGGTGCTCAATAAATGCCCTGTCAAAAATGCGTGTGCTTAGAGTTACGTTCTCATGTTGATCTACAGCATGTTGTGACTGTAACTTCCATCAATTCTCATACGGTTATGCAAATAAATACCAAAGCTCTAAGGTAGGAATTTTGTATTTACTGTTTAAGAGCAATATGTCATGTTGTTCACACTTTCATCTAATCTTCCCCCACTGTGATAATGTGGCTGCTGAGATTGTTGCTCTACTTGGAACAAATGCTACCTCTTTCCTATGAGGCTGAATCTAAATTTACAGTCTACATGGAGATGGCAACCAAGCGAAGAGCTGTGTTCTCCTCTCCCAGTGCTTCTGCAGACAGATGCCTTCAAGATGTCCTCAGTGCCTCATTCTCCCACTGACAGGGATGATAAACCTGCAGTGAAAGTAGTGGACTGACTAGTACATAGTTTTCCTGTATGACATTTAGCACTCATTTCTCTTTGCCTTTTTCCCTGGATCTGTGAGATGACCGAAATATTTTTATTTCTCCATCTTTTACCTGTCTTGCCCAGTGTTTCCTGATTCTTAAGCCTGGGTACCAGCACTCTGTGATGTTTGTAACCTGTGCTTAGCACAATGGCCACCAATCTTAGGCAAAGTCTCTGTGCACTGTTGTAATACAAGCAAAGACAATAAAGAGGAAGGGTTTATTTATTATGCACTGAAATAGTGTTTGCCATCCACAGAACTATCCTACCAACACAGTACTATGGCTTTAACACTAGTAAAAAATCCCCAGACAATATTGATCTTAAATGCTTGCTTTTAAGAGGACAGGGTCCAGATGAGCTGTCCCTGCATTCAACCCATTCTTCATGATGTTCTTTTCATTCTTCCTCCCTGTTCCTCTCCGTTCCAGCCTGTCAATGTTGTGGCTAGATGTGGTCGAGGCTGATTCAGAAACTGCTCCACAGTGAGATACGTAGGAGCACTGAACCTCTGTATTTGAGTTTACATACGGACCAGTAAACAAAACAGTGCCAAAGCATGGGCCAGGGCACTGCTCTGCAACTGCACATGTTGTTGCAGTGTTAGATAGGTCCCTGACAGGGTCAAGTAGTACTCTTCAAGCAATTCCTACAAACCATTCTGGATTAGCATAGACCAAGGACAATTTTTAAAGGGTAAGAGTTCACCTGCATAGACACAAGCCATGCCAAGCCAGCTGGTACCCATGGGTGGTGTGGCTATCTCCATAGTGTCCAGGTCATCCCTTCCTTCAGAATTGCCTTTATGGTCCAGGTGCTCTTGTGAGGAGGGAAGGTGGTTCTCCTTCCCCATGGGCTGGAAGAAACAGTTCTGAGAAATGATGCATGGTTTGCACATAAACTAAGGCACTATAACTGTAGCATTTAATAAATTTTACTCTTCAGACCAGTCTTCCTGGCATGGGGGACACACTTGATTTGCTAAAGCCCAGAACTCCTAAAGTACAAAGCTGCATCTTCATGGAAGTTAGGTTAAGATAAGCCCTTGCACCTGGCAGGCTGTCGACCTGCCAGCTGCACCCCACCATTTTGTGCCTCTGCAAGATAAGAAATGTGTCCCTAACTAGGGCGCTCTTTTGGCTGCCCCGTTTTAATATTCACATGGTAAATTTAAGCAGATCATGTAAAACTGCCAGAAAGGAGCATAAGTCATAGCCATTGCTGTTCGATGCTGGTTAAAGACCATGTGTTCTCTTAAATGGTTTGGCAGCTGCCATGGATATGCTGAAAAGTACTTAGAATAAAGCACTTTATTTTCTAGGACAGGACATTTTAAAATCCAGTCACTTATTCTTAGCTTTTCCAAGCCAAATTTGTGCCAGCTAATCCAATTGTTTACGGAGAGGCGGCTACTGCAATTTATGCCTGACTAAGTGCTAAAAAATAAAATTCAGCCAGTGGGAAAGCATTTGCTCACAAGGCATTGGGAAAAAGAGCTGTAATACCGTGGTCCATTGGTCTCGAGTTCAGCCGGGGCTTGTAATAGGCCTGTTATCAAAGTCAGCCAGGATGTCGCAGGTGAAGGATGGTATGGTGAGCAACTTACCACTGTTCTCTGCCAACATCTAGCCAATTAAAATAATTCGATCTATAGCTGTTACTTGGAATAATGGAGTTGAAGTCGCTGTAATAGGTCATTGTTACAGAATCGATTTTCCCCACTTTGAAAGTGAAATCTTATATTTTACTGCACTGTATGTATACACACTTCTTTTATTTGTATAGCAACAGAAAGCTGTTATGCCAAGAGAGTGAGCTGTTCATTGACATTATCTTCTGGCATCAGTCTCCAGCCTCCTCCTGCGTGGCCACGGAGCAGGATCCTCATCTATCTCATCCCATCCTTGGGGGTGCCCAGGGCAACCTCTCCGTGACAGCATTCAAGGCTTAACATCAGGCATTTCTTATGGGGCATGTCTCCTCTGCTGATTAAGTTGCCAGAGAGAGAGAAATTGTTCAGTCTTTGAAGGTGATGTCTGCGCCCCCATCACAGTGCATTTTATAACCTTCTGTTAGGGTACGCATCCTCCCAGACTTGGGCATTTATTAATGAATAAATTCTAATAAAACGTCTTGCTGCAGGTTCTCGGACCGCCTGGCAGACTGCCAGCCCTGCCTGTTAGAGGCAGCAGGAGGTACCTGCAGCAGCAGCCAAGGAGCTAAAAGTAACAAGAGGAATGGGAGAATTTTTGACTAATGATATGTCCAGGCCCCATACTAAAAGTTAGCTAAGTACAATGTATTTTAAAAAGCATCCCCCTAATGGGAAGATACAAAGGGAAATATATTTTAACTGGGGGAGCAACACTCTTCCACTTCATATTAGTAAAATTTAGTGATGGAGTCTCAGAATAATAGATCCCCTGGTTTGCCTAAGTAAATAAATACGTTATGAAATACATTTGCTCGTAGTAGTTTGTATGTGCTATGCTAAATGATAGTTTATCTTGCTTCTAGTTGCACTTCTAAGTAAACAAGCAAGCTGTTGCTCTCGCTTTACTTTGTACATGCTCTCAATTAATTGCAAAATACAAATTTAGAGTTGCCTCTTCCTTTTTAGCAAGAATTACCCATGAAAAAGGCAGAAACTTTCTCTTTTATGCAAGTGTCAAGGGACTTCTGAAACTTCAGGTTTTTTTATAAATACTGCATTCCTAAATTAAGATAATTGTCTCTTGTGTTGGGAAAAAAATCCAGCATAAAACAGGCTTATAATATTTTTACTATCTTTCTTTTATTTTAAATACTTTGTGGGTTTTGATGCCTGGAAACTTTTATCACTATCTCCATCATGGATTGACTGCTGGCAGATGACCAGATAATTTTTATTGTGATTTCCCAGTATTTAATCTTTTCCTCTCTTCTGTTTAATCTCACTTTGCATTTATGAGGAGGATGAACTTTGAGTCACCTGGACTATTTCTTCATATCCTTTTGGCTTGTCTCTTAATTATTCAGTATTAGCAGAGGGATTTTTACCTTGCCTCACCCTTTCCTTCCACTTTCCACAACATCTTTCATTTTTTAGTCTTCTGGGCTTTATTTTATATTTTCTTGGCTTTATTTTATATTTTGGTGTCTTTCTTTGGCTCCGGTATATACAGTGAGATCCAATACATGTATCACAGACAAGTAATAGAGCCCATGTCTGTATATCACTATTGGTTTGCAGCCATTTCCCTTGTTGAGATCTTCTACAAGCACTTGAGATGCTGCTTAGGGCCTTAAAATTCATGCCCTCTGAAGGCATATGAATTCAGGCACATAAAATTATCTGATTTAAAACAGAATCAATGAGATTAAAGTGAAGACATTCTCATAACGAACTCTGTGGAATGGAACTGGATAAACCCTTGTAAATGTACCTGGTTTTCATCTGTCTCTCTGCTAAAACTGCAGTTTTTCTGTGTTCCTTATGCCATATCTGTATTTTATCTTTTCTTTCATCCTGTCCTTAGTGCTGTCAAAGCGTCTGCCTTCACATGGGACTTGGGCATAGCCAGACTGTACAGTGTAATTAGCACACATCATGAATGGAAGGACAAAATTAAAAACAGTCTTCCTAAATGCTCTTGATTTTGTTTATTTAAAAAAGTCTGGGGGAATGATCCATTATTGTAGCACGTCAGCTTCTAAGTGCTATAGACTTTGTAACCGATGGTTAACTAGTGAAAGGACATATTTACTGAAATGCATGTATTTTCCAAACTGTTTAAGCAGAGCACTTATATTAACTGATAACTTTTGCTTAAGAGCTTGATTATTGAATAGCTAGCCATGTTTTTTTAATTAAGTTACTATTTTTTTTTTTTCATGAAGTCACAGATTGCCTTGTTCCACATGTTGAAGATGCAGAGATTCATAACAAGACATACAGGACTGGCGATAAGTTAATAATCAGCTGTCATGAAGGATTCCAGATCCGTTACCCTGACTTAGACAACATGGTTTCAGTATGTCAAGACGATGGAACATGGGATAATCTGCCCATTTGTCAAGGTTTAGTACACCAGCACATCCTGGTTTATAGCTCATGCACCTTGTGGTAGTTTGCCAATATTTCTTTCTACAGTTGTAAGGGTGTCAGTGATCTGATAAGCTCCACTGTACAGTATTTGAATAGTGCTGCTGCTAAGACTTTTTTGATTTCTCTTCCCTGTTCCTCATTGCAGGAAAGAAGATGCCACTTTCGGAACACAGCCATACTGAAAATACTACTTTAAATAGTGCTTTTTGTTTGCTAGTCTAAAATCTGACACAGATATATTGCATTTTTTAAAAAATCAGGGTTAAATCAATCAGAAGTTCAGCAAAAGGTCTGATGGGCAACTGACATTTTTGCACCAATTAATTTATGAAAAGATTTAAGCTTCTAACTGCAATTTACCCTTCTTTGCCTTGTGCAGCAGGCAGGGGTAGAGGAGAGAAGCTGGAACCTGTTCTTCTATCAGAGTTTTCAGCAGAGTTGTTGATGGGGTTCACAGTCCATTAAACCCATAGGTATTGACGGAAAATTCAGGATGTGCAGGAATGATTTTGGCCAGAAAAGCCATTAGCTGTAGAACTAGTAGTATTAGTAGTATGGGATCCCAGCTTTGCTTAGACTGCAAGAAATGGCTGGGGGTAAGCCAGCTTTAGTGAATGGAAATCCAATAAGCCTGGGCTGCTATTACCTTTACATTTCTAACATGCAAGGGTTAGTACCATTGACTTGGTTTTAACCAATTAATGTCTTGGTAACAAGTTTGACCAGCTGAACAACATCAAGAGATTTTAAATGTCTGTGCTAAGGAGAAGTCTGGGTTAGTATTAACATTTCTCAAACCCATCTGTCGTCTCCTAAAGTTGGCTGTTCCCTCTAGGCACTTAATTGCACCGTCACATCAATTTGCAGAGTCAGGGCAGACAGGCAGGGGAGCTGGGGCACTTCTTGGAAGTGACGGTGGCAAGGTGAGACACGAAAGCCAGGGCTTGGCATTTCTGCTCTAAAGAGATAGGACTGATGGGCACCAGAGTCAGAAGTTACAGGAGCTTAGTTTGTATGGGTCTCCACCGTTAGGAGCCTTGGTTTGGGGCACATCAAACTGTCCCCCAAGGTCTTGCCTCAGACTATGGCACAGATGTATAGAAATTTAGGCGCATTACAGGGCTAGCTCAATGTTTTAGATGCACGCATTGTATCTGAATAGGGCTAACAGGAAAGGGGAGTTTTCACAAACCCATTAAAAAGTGGACACTATTTTGGGGGTATCCTATCAGCAATTACATTGTGTGTGGCAGTATGAAGTATACATTTTTGAGAGTGGGTACACCTCACATCTAATTAAGGTAGATTAAGACTCTTGCAGTTAGGTGAGATGAATACTCAAAAGATTAATTTGCAGGTGCTGTATTTGCCAAAGATCCAGGTGGAAATTTTGTGACAGACAGTATTAACTGGGTAAGCAAAAGTACCCTAAGTACCCCTTGGCTTGTTACTTTCTTCTGTTAGTGCATTTACACTATGAAATGCACTCAGTTGCTGTTACTCAATATTTGATATTAACTGCTTTTCAAAATAAAAGTAGTGCTAATAAAAGTTAAGAAATCAACTGCACAAGAGCCAAGTGCTGTAACTATGAGACAGGTAGAGAAAAGACAATTCAGATTCAAATATCATCTGCCATATTTTGCCAAATTCTATAAACCTGTTCCAAAATTGTCTCCAGCATTTTCTTTTTGCTATGTCAAGCACTAATAATATTAAAGGCACTTGTCTACTTGCACTAGGTAGGCTGTCAATTACATTTCTATGGCCCTTTGATTGCAACAGGCAGTGGAGTCTCATGACACCAAGATGCCTTTTTTTTCTGCCAGAGCTGTGGGAAAGGTTTGTAGAGCATATAAGAATCCAACCTCAAACTATTTTTGCCACAAGATAATAATGATAATTACTGATCTGGAATGGTGTGAATTACTTAGCAAAAAAATGTCAAAATGAAGTTTTCAAGCCGCTTGAGGTGTTTGGAGACCTAGGGATTTTCAAAAACACTTGGCTCTCATACAAATTCAAGTAAATCTCTGTCCTGCATTACAAGGAACCCAATGAGCATTAAATTTCTGAGCCAGCAGAACAAAATTTTCCCTGATACAGTTCAGAGAAGAGTAAGCTTGGTCTTGTTCAGGTGGTCTGTGCTCTTTCTGTCCCACTGGAGGCTGCATATATCGTCCTGTTCAGTGGGCTGCTCAGTTTGCAGGAACTGGTGTGTTATGTGCGGGGCATACTTGATCAGAGGTACAAGCAGTAGCCAGTAGATAGGATGCTTGAAGCTTTATTTGAGCAGGGAGACAACCAGCTAGTAAAACAGCTATCATCTGAACCATTGTTCTGGTAGTACAGGGTGCTGTAAAAAGCTTTCGAGCTTTTTCTGTTGTTTTCTTTTGCTTTTGTCCATTTCCCTCAAAAGACCATTGCAAGGAAATAACTGCTTGAAGTGCTGCTGAGACTTTTAGATGCCAGTATCTTACAAGAAGTTCTCAGACTGATTTTAGTTTCCCCCTCAGGCTTAAAATTATGAGAGTCCTATGAACATCCTTCACAAATTCCTAGTAGTTGCAAGAGACCTATTTATGGGTTGCCGTAATGCAGCTCCTATTAGTATCATAACTTTATGTAATTATTTTTCATTCCCTGATTACTAATAATCTTTCCTCCACATCATTGCAAATAAAAAAATCAACAGTATTACATATTACCCAGAGGGTCATTTCTAAGGTCATGAGGAATTATTTTTTTCTCTAGTACAAATTCTTACCTGAATAAGAGCTCAAAACAGACTCTGAATGTATGTGAATGACATGTTATAAAGTCATGTCATCAATTAAATTCACTGTTCTTTCTTGCACCAAATATGGTTGGTGACCATTTAGCTGTCACCGCTCAGTACCATCCACGGTACAAATCCCTCAAAAGTAATTCCAGAAGTAGAACATAGTCTTTGACTACATTTAGTTTCTGGTGATAACAGTTACCCTAACTTTTTGATAACCTAATCTGAGACCTCGTTCAGTGTTTATCATGGGACTGCTCATAGGAAATCAGATCCGTTTAGACTTTCTCAAACTGGAATTTCTCTGTCTGCAAATCTTTTACAGTTGTGTGCACTTTGTCACAGGAGCAGTTTTAGTATTAAAGATGGTTTACATGCCTGTCAGTTTTAAGAGGAGGAATAAAACTCACGGTTTATATAAATGACAGTCTTCATTTCTTAAAGATTCTCCCTCAAAAAGAAGTTGCCGTCTGCTAAACCAGTGAACGTTTGTGAAACAAAATACTGTCATTTTCAGTAAACCTCTCCTGGATTTGCTGAGAGTTAATCCCACGCTAGCAAGGCATGTGGGCTAAACAATAAAACGGTTTGAAACAGGATAATGAGGCATATGTATATGAGGGAGATCATGCAGGCATGCCATTCATACTAGAGATGAAAAATATTGCACTTCTCAATTTAGGAATTATAACTGAGATTTGTGAAGATGACTGAGATAAGCACCTTATAATAAAAGATACCTCCCTCTTCTTAATTTGCAGGTTGCCTGAGGCCATTGGTTCTTCCTCATAGTTACATTAACATATCTGAGTTCGAGTCCTCCTTCCCCGTAGGAACAGTGGTGTATTATCAATGCTTTCCTGGATATAAACTAGAAGGGGCAGAGTTCCTTCAGTGCATGTATAACCTTATCTGGTCAGATAGCCCACCTAGGTGCCTTGATGTGGAAGGTAAATGTCTTATTGTTTGTTTATCTTTCAATTGTGCAAAACCAGCATGCTCTATATGATTTTATCTCAGGGCTATAACCACGGTTCAGCTATATGTAATGTTTCTACAGGCCATGCAGGGCTTATCTGGGTTTTGTTGTGTGCAACCTGTTGTGGTTCACTGCACCATTAGCTCTTGGTGTTCCCTAAATAATGTTTGCTCTCTCAGTGTGCAAAGTGCAAGAGGGGAAGCTCTTAGTGATGATTGCTTTGCCCTTAAAATGTAAATTCTTTGCAGCTTTTCTAATAAAAATACCGAGGCAGTTATGGAATTCACATTTGTGACAGATGGTCACAGTTTCTATAGATATGGATAGATTTTAATGATAAACTAAAAAATACTCCATAGAGACTCTTAGTTTGGGCTGTGCCAGCTATTCAGTGTTACATGATGCTGCACGTTTGAGTATTTGTTGTCTCTCATAATAGTTAACCTTAAAGAAGGATTTGCAACTAAAATGACTGCGCTAATTTATTGATTAGGAACTTAAAACCCGTTCAGTGTGAAACAGAGGTAAATCATACCAAGCCAAAAAGAATACAGTGCTGGAATGGAGGATATTGTACTGCATTTATATTTGCATCCCAGACATTTAAAACAAAGATACTGAATGGATTGCTCTGTACACTGTCGAAACCTTGTGAACTACCTTCCTCCATCTTCATGCTGCATCTTAAAATAAACATTCTAGGAAGTCACCAGAATCCAAATACATCCTCTGCATTTCATTCCCCTAAAAGGACTACATTTTTGCTCTATTTCAAGCCTGTAAGGAAGCTATCTATATGTAGCATTTAGCTAAAAGCAATTACAGGAATTCATATGTGATGCTTATGTCACTGAGCTAAATGCTAAGCATTCTGGAAGCGCAAAAATTTGCCAACAGCATCAACAAAGTGATATACTGCAGAAAAATAATAAAATGGTCCTTATTTTTAACTGACAATTCAAGTTCCAAAATTGAAAAATGCCTTTTCATTTTTGCAATGACAGCTAGCAAGATGATTTTTTTTTTTTATTTAGCACACCATAAAAGATTAATCCCAAATCAGCTCTATTTAAGCCATATTTTGAAGGTTTGTTTGTTGTTGTTTATAGCATGGAAAATACATTAAAAAATTAGAAGGGCCCTGTTAGGCTTAATCCAAACTGTCTAACTGTTTTGATAAAAACGACAAATCTCCAGTTAGGAAGATAAGAGCATTAAAGTACAGAAACTGAAATGTATGAAGCAGAAAAAGTTGTGTCTTACCCTCACTTAACACAGGTGAGCATTCCAGCTCCTATCAAAATACACGAGAAAACTCATGTGCTCATTGTTTATTGCTTGTATTATAAAGTCACAGAGAGGCTCTTTTTTCCTGATAATTTAAAACATGAGGTAAGAACTGCTGCCCTGACTTTTTTACATTTTAAATAGCATGTCAAAAGTTATCATCCCCAGTCAACTATGATGATCTGTGATGGGGGGGATCAGTGTGTGCCAGAGGCTGGGTCAAGGCCATCTGGGAGGCCTCCTGAGTTTTGATTTAGATCCAGCCTCCCTTTTAATCACTTTGTTATTTCTCTCTTTAAATGTTAAAACTTTCCGTCGTGATTTCATGTTGGCGTCCCATATATGCATGTGATGAGTGAACCACAGGCAACCAAGCAAGTTCTCCTCAGCTTTGGGCCTGCCCCCGCTTCTGTTGAGACAGAAGAGAAAGCAGCAACACTAAAAAGTCACCCCTGACAACTCCCCTTGTGAACTCTGTTGTAGGGATGTTTCAGCTGGTATGCAGTGAACTTCAAAATTAAATCCACATAGGGTAAATCAACTTGAGATGCCCTCGTTTGAAAGTGTTTGTTCAAGTGATTTATGCAAGGAGTGCCAGTCTCCAGGAATCTTGTTACAATCTGCTACTCTTAATTAGTGGACAAAACTCCCTCCATGTATATTTTTTATTCTGCACCTTGCATACCAATGTCAGGCTCATTTTCCAGC
>VYZV01008051.1:0-12962 GCA_013401275.1 Pandion haliaetus | reverse complement strand
TCCTACTGGCACAGACATGACTATCACATTATCACAGGGAAGCACAGCCCAGCGATTTACTGAAAACCAGTAAATGAGACAGTCCTTCCAAGTGCATTATCTGCATTGATTTCATACCAGTGCTTAAAGAACAGCAAGGGACCTTTCCCTTTGTGTTTCATTTTCCAGTCGCCTTCCCCATCACAGTCTCTTCAGCTGCAAAGATAAATAAAATTAGAGAAAAAGCATTCTGTTGTTATTTCCCCACCCCACCCCCTGTTTATTTTGAATTAAACACGGTTCCATAGGTCTCCTGCGCTACAGCAAATGCAGAGCTGCTGGCACTCTCTACGATGATGGACTCGGATACATTCCAGAGCATAATGGGCTATAATAGATTTTTTAAAAATCTATGGTGCACTTCATAGGCTCTGGAGGTCATTTTAGGCAGCCCATCAATGTTCAATATAAATATTTCTGTTCAGCGTGTTCTCTGCACACTGGTCAGAATTACGCACTTGCCAGATGCGTGTGCCACAAAACCAAAGCCGTTCTCTATTTTCTCCAGACATACTGTGAAAAAACCCACGTTATCTGTGAAGTGTTTTGTAGCCCAGTCTTGTCAAGACTGTTGCTGTTTCTTCAGAATTGGCTGAAGGCTTTATAAAGTTATTCACAGATTAAACTGTCCCAGTTAATCTGCTATACAACGACGTTCAGGCAGAGCTTCAAATATGTTTGGTTTTGGATAGAAATCAAATGTTACCTTTGGGAAATATGCTTATTGTTAGCATTAGACATGGCTTTTGGTTTACTTCCAATAACTTTGTTGAATTATAGGGGTTTTGTTATTGGGTTTTCTTTGTGTCCTGTATTTATGTATCATGGTTGGACAGACGCTATTTTTTAGCATTTACTGTTTCTAGTGCTCCCAGAGCTATCAGAGAGATTTGCAAACCTTAATTATTCTGTGTAACGCCTAACACATGGCGAGGATCCAGTTAAGAGCATATCACCTCTCTGATGTGGTCTCATGAGGGTGGCACGTTTAGGCACAGGTAGCATTTTGTAGGCTAGAAAAAAACCCACGTGAGCAGGAGACAGTATTTCTATTAACAAATATGCCACAGCTGCAGAAAGCGTTTTAATGACAGACGAGACTGACATCCAGACAAACAGCCAAGGTCTTTTTCTCACCATGTGATCTTTTCATAATCCTCCATTTCTCTCCTAGATCAACAGGTTCCTCTTTATTTGTCATTGTCAGCTCTTAGCACAAAGAGCCTTTTGTCTGTAGCTCTGACCCAAACACACAAGACTTTTTTTTGTCCGTTCTTGGCCATATGCTTTCAAATGGACTAATGGGTTTCCAAGCTATAAAGCAGAACCTTGACCCCAGAAGGGGAGATGGTTGTGTGACAACATCTCTCTGTTTTGACATCATAATTTATCCCCGCTGCAGCTCTACTGGCAGCACAAGCTAGCGAGTAGACAGCACAACCCGGCAAAAATACTTGAACCTGATCCGCTCTAAAGCTTGTGCTATGGATACCGACGCTGGAATCACAGCGGCGGCAGCTTCTGACGCCAAGGCTCAGAGCAGGGAAGACCCGAGCCAGTCAATAGCTGCCTCTTTATGTCCTCTTCTGCTTCATTATCACTGGTGCGATGAAGCTATCATGCCTCCTTTGTAAGGCAACACATGTTGCGGCAGCAATCACGCTAGCCATAATGCCCAGAGGATTCCTGCCAGAGCCCTGCCACAGTTTCCTTGTGCTCTGTTATTTAAAGTCCCGTTAGGGATGCATTGCTGCATCCATGCACGTCACTCCAAAAATGCATTGCTGAGGGAGAAACTGATAGACAACAAGGAAAAGTTATTTATTTGCCCTGTTTTCTCAATTTGCTGGACTACTTCACCATGTTGCACTCAGCCTGCCTAATTAAGAAGGGTAGAAAAAGCAACTGGTGGCTTGCATGAACCTTGCTAATAATATTCTGCATTTAACACAGTATGAAAAAAGTTCATACCCTTTAACTGGCACTTGTTCTGGACTATCACAGAAACTCTTTTGTTTTCCAGTAGAAACAGCTCCAGAGCCAAATTCCTACCTGTTTCTTTCAGGGTGCGTCTTTGCCACATCACATAATATGGTTTCGCTCAAGGTAAAACTATCAATGGTGGCTTCTTAAGAGACGTGCTGGGCTGCTGAGGAGAAGGGGAACCTGGTTCTAATTTTTTTCCCTCATTTCACTTCTTTCACCAAAGATTTGTATATCTGATGAATCTGTTTTGCAGAGACTGGGGGACTGCATGACCAGTTTCATTTGGGAGCCACTTTCCCATGTATTTAACAGAGCTTGTGGGATTTCAAAAGCGGAGCCTCACCATTTGCTGGTGCTCCAGCTGAGGGAAGAGAAGAAAAAGAGCTTCTTATCTCCCCATTCAGCCCTTATCTGAGCCTGCCAGCTGGGTCGCACTGGGGTGGCGGCGAGGGGGAGGACAGACAACGTCTGCGAGTAAGCAAGCACAGAGCTTACGTGCACATAAGAGAAGGGGGAAACCTGCACCCAAAAGCACCTCTTGTGTTGCAAACCGAAGGGAAGAGAGCAGCGCTACGTGGCCTAGAGCTGCCGTCGCCTGCGCAGAGTCAACACCAACAAGTCCTGCAAGCGCAAGAGCCCACCGACGTGTTTTTGAACGATGTTGTCGGCACCCTCCCACGCACAGAAACCAACCGAAGCCAGTAGCGTTGTTCGCTGGAGTACGGCCTCGGAGGGTCAAGCCCAAGACAAACAGCATTATACCGTACGCTGTCTGGCAGGCTGGGAAACAACAAAGACCAGCCTGTGCTCAGCCGTCCTCAGCAGGGCAGAACGGAGCACGCAGCGTTGCCACACGCTCGTGGCCCTCGAGCTTTGCACCGGCGGAGCAATCTCTCCGAAGGCCCTGGGTTGCAGTTTTCCCTTACCGACACCACTAACCATCCTTAACGTACAGCATCGGCTTCCCCCCAAATTCAGGCTTCGACAGTGTGACCTGCATTACTTTGGGGCAGCGTGAGCCAAGGTTACCCAAGATGGAGCCGCTGTCTCCGAGTTACAAAAACAAGTCTTCTGTGATTTCTAATATGTTAGAAAAAAAAAAATTCAGCCAGAAACGTGATGACAGAATTTCTTTCAGAACCTCTGTTACATGAAAATGAACACTAAAGCTTTTAATTTACCTAAGATTTCTCTCTAAAGAGAAAGACGTACAATTTGTTCAGGACTAGTTGACAGATGGGAAAATTAAGTCCTCCGTTATTGTTCCATTTGCTGGATGCAAAAATACTTAACACTTAGAGAGGACTTGGAGGATGGGAAGAGCTACAGGAATAGCAGCTCTCTGGACAAAAATTAGAGACAGAAATGTCTGGGTCTGATCCTGAAAGGTGCTACATGCTTTTGGCTAGTCCAAAATCCAGTCTTTTCCTTCACATTCCTCAGCAATTTTCCTGTGGTAAAGCAAAGGAATAAACGGGTGAATTTAGTATTAGACCTAAAAAAGCAGAGTTGCACAAGATCCTTTCAGTTTGACGTCTCCACCCAGCAAACTCTTTCAAAACAGTAAGTTCTCTCTTTCAGTTGAAATTTCCTTTTTGTAAAAAGTTGGAAGCCTTTAACTGAAAGGTCTTTTTTTTTTTTTCTCTACTAATGAAAATGGGCTATTAATACTATTTTTCCCTTTTTCACTGAAGACGTTCCATCTGGGAACCAAAATTCTTTAAAATGATACCAAGAAATAATTGGCACCTCTTAGCCAAATCGCTCAGAAACGACCGAGCAGTCGATCCTGCACTCAAATCTGGGCTCTCTCGAACAATGAATGATGAATTAATGGGACATTATGGAGCAGACTTGAGGCCAAATTCGGTTCTGGGAAGCACGGTTATTACGGAGCCGTCGGACCAGTGATGGTCCCATATGCCAACCGGGGCCAGGGCTTGAGCCGATGTAGAAATCAACTGTTTAAGAGGCTAATAGCCAGAAAGGGGATTTCAAAGCAAAACAAAACAAAAAAAACCAACCCCCAGCAACATCCAATTTCTTCTTCCATGCACGGCATTGCCTCACGGTTTAAAGTTCTGGGTCTGGTTTTAGGTGCTCCGAGCTGTGGACCGCCCATGGTCAGGACACCGAGTACCACAACAAACAGGAGTAAATTCTCGGTGTTTAGTTGGAGCCTGTTCCTCTTTATCAGCCGGTGGAGTTACAGAGTGTTTGCTCGTGCACACAGTCTGCTCTGAGTACAGGCTGTGAGCAGCGAGGCCTGTTATCAGCAATGCAGCTTCACAAAAACATGGGAAAAGCCACGTTCCCGACACCCGAGACCTCTCCTGTGGAGGACTCCAAACCCATCTCTCGTGTGTCAATACCCTGGAAAACTCTGGGGGTGGTGAAAGGCTGGAGGGGACGGCCAGGCACCCGCCTGGTTAGTCCCTTGCAGAAACCCTTGTGCATTTGCAATTCATCTCAGACATCCCGTTAGGTTTTGCTGAAGTGATGGTCCTGGAAAGAAAGTTGCATACTCTGTTGTTAATCAGGGTGCTGGTTTACCATCATGCCCTTGGGACACATCTCAGGACGACATCTTACTTGCCTGGCTTACAAGAAAAGTCTCGCTGAAGGTAGCAAGAGTCGCACGAGCAGGGCTTGACCCTCCGTCCCCTCCCATGCGCTTTGCTGAGCTGCCCTGGAGTTAACAGCCACTTGCAGTTTCTTTAGGAGAAACCCTGTTTGCACTTTTAGCCTTTTTACTGTTCTTTCAAATATTTCTTTGCCCGTGGATGCTTTTTGGAGGGGGAAAAAAAAAAATCCCCATTGTTTTCACTAAAATGAACTACAGAAAGATTTCAGAACATGGTTGTGATTTGCCACATCTGTTATTTTTATGCATTGTTTTCGTGCCAAGAGTTTCATAAAAGGTGTTATATAACCACATCGTATCACATAATTCAACATGTTTCCACAATTAGGAGCCCACGTGAGCATTTAAGCAACGATCTTGCCTGGGGTTTTTATGTTTCTGTACATCTTTTAGCCCAGCCAGCCTGAGATACAAAGATGAACTGTGACTGTGGTTTCCTCCTTTCTCCTACAGTCTCTGCTGTCGTTTACTGATGGCCAAGTTCATCTGTGATCCGTGCTGCATGGATCACTGCTGCATTTGCATTTAAAAAATAAACATGTATTGCTTGAATCCTGTGCACTGTGTAACAGAACAAGCAGAGATTTATCCCACGTTTACATGTAACTGGATCATCTCTCTTCAAGACACTAATAGGTTCATTGTTTTCCAAATATAGCGAGATGAGCATTTATCACATGAAAAGAAAAATGCATTTGCACTGAAAGCTACTGATGGGCAGTTGGACCTAAGGCTGGAAAAACAATAGCAGAAAATGATTTAAATGATTAAACATAAAACTGCTTCTGCTGTTCTCTTGAGGAGCAGCTCTCCCCTAACTCTTAGCGCTGAACTCCGGATGACTTGCACAAACCCAGCCACCGGTCCCCGTAACCCTCCTGGGGACAGCCCCCTATTTCTGAAGTCTCCCTCCTGTAAATGCAGAAATACGCGGTATTGGGGGGGTCGGGGGGGGGTGGCAAGTGGGACCAGGCCTGCACAGCCATCACCGATCACAGCAATTAGCAATCCTAATGCCTCCCGCTGCTGGTGAGAAGGGCAGATAAGTGACGAATGAGGAGGGATCCTACGGGAACCACAGCATCTTCTGCAAAGACCGCTCATGGAACAATTTTGGAGGATCTCAAAGAAGTTTGCAGACACGGGGTGCCATCCAGGCAGGCAGGGTTCAGCACGGAGCCCACTGCCGCTCTGGATGCCCACACAGCCGGGTGGCTTCAGCTCCATTGCCTCTTTCCCCCACCACATTGCCCAGTTAAAAAAAAAAAAAAAAAATTAACGGTTGACCATGAAGTCAATCCAGAAATAGCTACACGTCTGTGAAGAGGGATGCCATTTCTGGAAGAATCCCCGAAAGGAGACTCTTCTACCTGTGAGCAGTGACCAGGAGCTTGGGTCCGATGGAGCTTTGCCATGGGAGCGATGGGTTTATTAGGACACACTCCACAGTTTTGTCGTAGGTGAGCCACTGAGAACTTTGGAAATTTCCAGCCTGGCACTGCTTTAAATGAAAAGCTCCATCTTGTTCTCCTGGGTCAGATATTCTGCATGCAGTTTCTAATTTGGACCACAGCTCTGGAAAACTTGATTAGAGCTGTGAAAACGGAATTTTTATTAGGAGAACTGAGCTCTTGCCAAGGTTTATTTTTCAAGGGAGTAGGACCTAATCCTAGAAGTAGTTCCAGGGCTGTGCTGTTCTGGATGCCCTTGCAATGGTTTATGGCAATTATGCAGCCAAACCTGGACGGACTGGTAATGTTTGCTTTGGACAAGTTGCTACAGATGGCAAGCAACTGCAAATGTACTTCTCAACCTGGTGCAGGCATCACTGCAAATGCATTTTCTCTAAATTGCTCTTTTTTTTTTTTCTCTCTCTCTTTTTTTTACCCCTTCATTTTTACACAATTAATATGTTCCCCAATCCATACTACCTAAAAACAACTAAGCATTTAAAGGCACGCAGAGAATAGAGAGTAACATATATCTGTGTTCAGACAGAAGCCTGTCAGATGTAATCACCGGATAGACAAATCTCCTTGCCAGCTTTCAAAGCTCAAATTTCTGCAAAATCAAATACAAACCCCCTCTTTAGGTGGATGCTTTTCAGGGAATAGCACATCGGTTTCCTTGAGGGAACCCACAAAGCTTATGGCGTGGAGTGACCCTCTGGAGGGAGCTTTACATCTATACAGCAAGCAGTAACCAGACTGAACTAAGCCATAAATCCAGGAATGCATGGGAAAAGAGCAAATTAAAATGTGCTATACTTGGCAGGTTCCTTTGCAAGCGTAGTACTTGTGAAAGGTGACATTAACGGCCCTAGCAGCTGAAGGCTGCTCTTTCTTCCAGAGCTGGGGTAGCACGAGCGGGAGCGGCAAAGGCTTCCCAAAAAGGTGCTCCCGCCCTCTCCCAAAAGGGCTTCGCCTTGGGTGCGAGAGCTACTGCGGCACTGCCCGCCCGCGTCCTCCCGGCTGGCGCAGCCGCTCAGAGCTCACCGCTGGCAATTTGGGACGGGTTTGGCATGAAGAACCCAGCACCGAGACCCACCGGGGATGGGGGCAAGGGAGCCTCGGGGACTTCAGGACCCCCCCGTAGGGCACCTCAGCTGGCAACGAGCAGAGCGGGACCAACGCTCCTGCCGCTCTGCGTGCCAGCGCTGTGCAACGCGTCGTGCCCGCTGCTCCCTTCCTAGGCTACCAATTAATCTAGTTGCAACACAAGTGGCTCTGGGCAGTCAGACTGCTGGGGTGAGTCTCCTGAGGACCGATCATCCCATCGCTGCCTCCAGCACACGATGGACTGGAAAAACGTCCCTTCTCCAGCACAGGCACAGGTGTGTGTCCCCCCCCGCCACCCCCTCCCCGGTTAATCCGCCTGCATTGTGGCAATAGCAGCTTAATTCCTCCACAGAGAAATAGTGAGAATTAATTTGTTAGTGTCAAATTATACCTTTGGATGCGCATGTTCAGCTCTTACGGACTTCAGTGAAAGCCTGGCCTTCACGCAGGCAGACGTGGGCCTTTCGTGTTTATAGTGTACTTTGAAGCTGGGCTGGTGTTAGGAGGTGTGAAATACTTGGGAGAGGCGAGCTCGCCCCACTCGCCGGCTCCGCCACGGTCAGGCAGTGGAGCGAAGCGAAAACAACAGGCGCGATGCGGGAAGTCAGATCCCACAACTTCATTAAGAGTCAGAAAGGAGATCAAAGGAAAGCATTTTCAGCTTAAAAAAAAAAAAGGGAAAAAATATGTTTTAAGTTTCCAAGAAAACCACAGAGTTCACTTTGTTACATGAAAATAAATAAGTGATTTTGTAAGCAAGGCAGAGCTACCCTGCTGTACACTCTTCGCTCGTCTGCGCAGCACAGAAAGTCTTGTTTGCACCCAAACCACCATCAATTTAATTAAACCCATGCCTCCTTGCATGTGGATGCTCCAGCCTGTTTACATGCAGCTCCTTGCTGTCCTGTCCACACTTGTCCCTAACATACCGAAATTAAACCCAAAGGACACCAGCCATACATACACTCCATTGCACAAATTAAGCTGATTTACACAAAACACTTAAGATGAAGGCAGGAGGAGCCTCCAGCCAGGCAAAGACCAGACACACCTTGTCCCCAGCCCCTTGCAGCCAGATCCTGAAATAGCTGGGATTTTTTCCCCTAAGAAAGAGCTTTTTGAGTTTGCTGAAGTGAGGCTGAGGCAGCCAACAACAGCTCATGGCACATTTTGGTCACAACTGCACATTTCAGGTCCGCTTCAGCCACCTGGGCAAACAAACGCCCGTGGTGCCAGGCAGGCAGCACCCAAGGGACCAGCCAGCGTCACTGTGGGGCCGCTCTGGATCATCTCCGAAAGGTCACGGCGATGCTGATGACTGGGAAAAAGCAAATATGACACCCAGCTCTGGTCTGGGCAAGGAGGAGGATCTGGGGTGGTGCAGAACAGTTGGTCTCACCAGCATCACCCTGGGAAGGTGACGGAGCAAATCCTGCTGGAAAGCATTGCCAAGAGGCTAAGATGACGGTGATGGGGAACAGCCAGCACAGGGTCCCCAGGCACAAATTGTTCCTGGCTGTCCTCTGTGATGAAAGGGCTGGCTCTGCGGACAAGGGGAAAGCAAGGGGGTTTATTTGCCTCGACTTCAGCAAGGCCTCTGGCACGGCTTTCCATAGCATCCTCATAGCCAAAGTGGTGAGATATGAACTGGACAAGCGGCGTAGTAGGAAAATTGGCCTGACTGCCAGGCTCAAACCTTGGGTTTTGGGGTACAAAGTCCAACTGGCAGAGGGTGAGCAATGCCATTCCTCAGGATCGATATCGTCCTTATTAGCCACCTGGATGATGGGACAGTGTGTTGGCAGATGACACCAAACTGGGAGGAGCAGTCGATGCCGGGGAGGACGGGACTGCGATTCAGAGAGACCTGGGGCAGGCTGGAGAATGGACATGGACCTCGTGAAGGCAAATGCCGTGTCCTGCCCCTGGGTTGGGATAAGCTCATGTGCCAGCCCAAGGTGGGGGTGACTAGCTGGACAGCAGCTTCGCAGGAAGGGACCTGGGGGGTCCTGATGGGCCAAGATGTTTGGGGGCCGCAGCACACGATGTATGGGAAGATGTGGAGGGATCTGCATTTGTCCAGCCTGGAGAGGAGAAGGCAGAGGGGAGGAAATCCCAAATGGGAGGGCAAAGAGAAGACGGAGCCAGGCTATTCTCAGAGGAGCACAGTGAGAGGCAACGGAAAACATGAGAAACTCTGAGTGGATGATAGGGAAAACCTTGGGGGTTTTTATCATGAGGGAGGTCAAGCACTGGAAGTGGAGAGAGATTGCGGAGATCCTCCAGATACTGAAGTCCCAGCTGAACACAGCCCTGAGCAACCTGATGTCGGCGGCCCAGCTTTGAGCAGAGACTGGACTAGAGCCACAGGTCCCTTCCAACTTGGATGTGACCTGCTGATTTCCAGACCCACCCTGGGCCTGAACGGTTGTTGGAAAAGGGAATATGTTTTCTCTGTGATACTGCACAGTACTCACCAACCCACAGTCCGAGAGAACACTCGCTATAGGGATAAAACAGCATAGAGAGAGCATGCTCAAAGTCAGATGAGTGGTACAAACACATCTTCCATGAAGCACACCATGCTAGCCCAAGACCGGACAATCCATTTTCAGAAAGGTTGATCAGGTGATTATTTTTCCTCCCTGTCACCGACAGCAGATAGTCCCTTGAAATCAAAGAGCTATATAAAAAATTAACACTTTTTAGATGCTTGCTGGCAAGTTCTTTGTGCTTAATGATTAGACTTTCCAAGCAAATGTGTCTTTTGATGATACAGTTGGTGGAACCTAAATGATCCTCAGGGAGGCAAATTAAGGACCATTTTCTTCACTTTTAACTCGAGTGTTAGCCTTCTTACTGTTCACCCGAGTACAGCACTATTTCTCTGATACCACTCCGTAAACCTGGTGAGAGCTTTATGCATTTACTAAAGAAGAGTCTGTCCTCACTTCGGGACAGAGCAGGTTACATGTAATGGTACCACTGCTCTAGTCCCCAGTATCGGGTCTGTGACCTCCTGTTCAGCCTGGGTTTCTCCTGACACCAGGATTTCAGGGGCAAGCTGCTTTTTTGCTCTCCCCTGGGTTGGGGGGGGTGGGGGGGTGGTGTCAGCGAACCTGCAAGGGACACACGAGCCCCTCGGTACTGCACCCCACCCATGGCACCATGCCACCCGAGCACCCCAGCCGTGGCACGGATGGGACTGACATCCACCCCTTGCTCATTTCTTTCCCCTCAAGTCCTCCGGCAGAATATTGCGCAAGCAGGTTTTTACTCACTGATGGCCACCACCCCACACAGCAGCAGCAAGACCCACGTCCCTAAAGCCCACGGGGACAGTAAGTGCCCGTTTCTTCTCCTGTCCCCAAAGCTGCTGCTTCAGGAGGGACTCCACCGCTTCACCGCCGCAAGCCCATCTTGTGGAGAGGCGATGGCCGAGCTCTGCCCAGCTCTCCGCTGGGCTGCTTTCCCTGTGCCCCCCGCCCCAGGCTCAGCCTTGCTTTCTCAAGGGGTAATTTTGGTAGTTTCCATGGAAGTTGCACAGAACCTGAGTTCAAAAAGCAGACAAACTCCAGCGAGGAGCTCTGCGCAGAGCGGCGCTGGGAACGCCATCTCCTGGCGTCCTCTCAGTCCGGCCACGCTGCCGATGGAGAGATAACCCGCATCTGAGCTGACCCCGCTCCGCACAGGGTCAATGGCAGAGATTTGGGGCCTGCGAGACACCGATCGAGCGGGTCCCCGCCGTGCTCAGAACCTGGCAGCATGGGTGGTCCCACGCGATGCCATGCGTTCACAACCCAGTGCAAATACCCCACCTAAACCCAGCAGCTGATGGGTCGGGTGCTTTGCATCGCTGCTGCGGAGCCGCTGGAGAGCATCTACCAGCCCCCGAGTCCAGCCACTCTCCGGGGCGATCACCCTCCTGCCAGAAAAGCACCTGCAATTCTACCCCAACTTCAGCGGGATGGCTCGAAGCGCTTCTCAAAACGAGAGGCCAGGCTCCATCCAGTCACTGCGATTTTAACACGAGGGTCTCTGGCGTTTGCACCCCCCCGTTAAGAGGGGAGCTGCTCCGCAAAAGGGACTTTCGGCTCAGAGGCAGCGTGGCAGCGAAACCCAGAGCAGACACCGCTCTGTCACCGAGAGCCATCGCGTCTGCTTGCCTCCAAATAAACAGCCTTGCATACAAGAGGAAAACAGCATATGGGGAGAAGCCTTGGCAAGGCTCGAGGTCTGGTGATCAGCTCCTTGGAGCTGCTCTGCCACTGGCCTGAAAGAACAACTCCATCAGCTACAGCAAACAGACCTTCTGCTTCCCCCAATTCAGAATTCATCACAGGCTCAAATACAGACACTCCAGGCTTTTTCCTGCTTTAATTATTTAAAAATCCTAACTCTGGTTGTTTATTTTCAGGGGCTATTACTGCATTCAACTATTTTAAGACTGAAAAAAACCCACAAGACAAAATTTGAAGCCTTTCCCTCATTCTGCTGGTGAAGTTTAATTCACTCTAATTATTTCATATTACTTAGACTATAATAGTTTCATAATTTCTAGTATATTAAGCACTTAATACATTGTGTCATTTGAAGTCGCATATTAAATTCAGCAAAGTACATTTTAATGAGAGCTTAAGTAGTGTGAAAATATTAATACAACATAATAGTTCGTTTTTGCACCCGCGTTGGTAAGCCCTGCAGCCACGCACGGTGGGCCCGGGCAGGTGAGCGCAGGGGAGGCCGGACAAGAGAGCTGCTGGGGAAAGCACAGCCCCGGCAGCCCGGCACGAGGAAAGTGGGAGCTGGGAAGGCACCGCACACCAGAGCCCGGCTGCGGGCCCTGACCGGGGGCTGGGGGTCAGGAGCGAGCGTCCCTCCGAGGTGCGGCAGTGCCAGCAGCGTGGCACGCTTCTCCCCCCTCCCGGTGCCAGAAGCCAGGGCCAGGTACCCGGACCAAGCTCCTCCGTGGGTCCTCCACAGGGTCACCCTGTGCCACCTCCAGCCCACGAGGTGCCAGCGACGACCCGTCCGGAGCGGCACAGAGGAAAATGCGAGGAAAGAGGCTCAGCTGCTCCATTACAAGCTCCGAAGAGGCCCAACTCTTTTCTTCCCTCAAGCGACCCGCCTCTCAGCTTGCAGAGCTTGACTTTACTTTTTTATTCACCTCTTTGCTACCATCTCCCTGGTCTACACATCCCTTCCCTGTCCCAGCAAGGTGATCCCCCTTCCCATAAGCTTACCTGCATGAGAGATGCCACCAGCAACCCCAGCCCCGCTGCTCCCACCCAGGGTCACGGATCGCAGACGCCTTCTGCGGCTCACACGGCGTGAAAGCATGCCTGTCCCCAGACAGGCCGCAAGCGCTTTGCCTGGTGCTCAGAGAAGCAAGGAGAGCCCAAGAAAGTCAGCTGTGCTTCCACCCCAAGGGTTTTGTAACCTTCAGCCCAGCCAACCGTGTTCACCTGCCCCAGCTCTGGCTCGGATGGTCTTCCTCACCCACAGGTGACGGGGGATGCTGCTCTCGTTCCGTCGGCGACTCACAGGGGGCTTTAGGCTGGGAGGCACCTCTGGAGACCCCCAACCCGGAGCTGGTTGGCGGCAGGAGCCGCTGGGCAGACGCGGACCCCGCTACGCCGGCAGGATGCGGCCACGCGAGAGGACCCGGCGGCCGGAGGACCCGGCCCTTTGCAAAGCACCCCCGCGGGGTGCCGCCGGATCAGGCCCGGCGGAGT